>CM021318.1:871355-993112 GCA_010645155.1 Tigriopus japonicus
AAAGCACCCTCCAAGCATGCTTCCATTCTTGACTTCAGGCGCATTTTTAGCCTAATTTTTAGATTAAACATCCATTACATTTAAGCTGACAATCATATGGCGTCATTTTAGAAGCTTGAAAACGTTGAGAGAGTGAGGTTGGGCTCTATTTGTACCAAATTCTTGATAAGGTAACAGGAAGTATGTAATTGTCAAACTAACAACTGAACAAGCTGACATGGCAATTCCTAAGCGGTGTCAATCATCATAATGGCCACACATGTTCATTGCTTATATATTGAGGATAAAGTGAAAGGGTAAGTCTCCTTTGGTTCACTTTTAAGCCTGGTTTAATGATTACATGTCTGGGCTTAACTGTGTTAATAAATACGCTCCTCTCCGATTGGAAGAGTTGACTATTTAAATCAATGAAGATCAGATTTATAATCGTTTAACGATAACCATAACGAAAATTGACTTGTAATAGGGAGTGTGAATAAATACCCTGGCATTGAATGTCATACATAAAAAGTAGGATATCTCGACGGTCATGACGGCCATTGAATGGCTCAGAAGAAAGATCACGGAACGAAGATAAAATTGTAGCACCCCATGGAATGGCAAGCAAGAAATCACGGAGTTAGAAGATTCTTGAACGGAAAACGTACACCTAAAACAAAAATTAATAAAAACATGATTTGGATCTCTATCTGCTAATGGAATAATTTTACCTGAGAAAAGAGCTGGGTAAGGCGGGAAAGACGTCAATACGGGATCAAAGGCAAACACATTGACAAAAAGGGGCGCCTTTTACAGAAATCGTGTTGTCTTCCATGGACATCGTCTCCACGGACATCGTCTCCACGGACATCGTGTTGTCTTCCATGGACATCGTCTCCACGGACATCGTGTTGTCTTCCATGGACATCGTGTTGTCTTCCATGGACATCGTGTTGTCTTCCATGGACATCGTGTTGTCTTCCATGGACATCGTGTTGTCTTCCATGGACATCGTGTTGTCTTCCATGGACATCGTGTTGTCTTCCATGGACATCGTGTTGTCTTCCATGGACATCGTGTTGTCTTCCATGGACATCGTCTCACAGACATTGTGTTGTCTTTCATGGACATCGTCTCCATGGACATCGCATCGTCAAATTGAATCGTAAAGACTACGGAATCGAAGGAGGGGCTGAGCTGTGTATTTAATTGCACCCTAAAATATTGGTTATAATAATTGACGTGAAACTCTAATTATGGAATTAATATTTTACCTTTGGATTAGAGTTGAGTGGAATAGGTAGTTCGAAAAGGGATCGAATGATATGGCCATCATGAAAACAATGAAACAACATGGAAGAGTTTAAAGCACAAGATGAGGGACGGAGGAGGGTCATGACGCAAAAGGAACGGAAGAAAATGATAAGAAAGCTAAAATAATTACAAGGGATATTGGTCGCTAATGCAGGCCAACATGACGCAAAATAAATCCAATTGGACATTTTGTGAATGGGCACGTCGCCACATGTACTCCGCCAAGTAAGTGCTGATCAGGCGACCTGATGTCCCAGCTTGACGCTTTAACTTTCTTTTCATCTGCATCTACGTTCCTTCAATAGTTTGCGTGTGAATCCGCGGATCCAACGGATCAACGAAATTTCGTTGGTGCACGATGACTGAATGGCTATAAATGCCCCCTCCAATTTGATCAATTCGATCATAGCTGGCCCACCCATCTGAGTAGATGTGAGTTCCTGGATGAATATTGTCCACGATAGCTTCTTCCAATGTTTGACGGTTTCGGTTTGGGACCTCAATCATAAAACAACGACCCGTCCTTCTCTCAACCCCACCGAAGATCCATCTTGATCTAGGCCAACGACCTCTGTGGTATTTAGCCTTGGCCACCAAGCTTTCGTCGATCTCGACCTCTTCCGGCACTGCCTGACCATCCTCGTCGATAAAAATTCCACCAATCTTGTCGTTATTGTCCAATAAGTATTGCTGCAAGAAAAATAATCAATTCTTATCTAGTGTAAATTCAAGTTTACGAGAAAAAAAACAATTTCTTGGTAACAACTACACAATTGAAACAAATGAGACTCTTCTTTTTTGACGTTTTTCCCATTCTTGCAGGTAAAGAAGGAATGCAACATCTTGACGACTGCAAAAATTCTTATCTAGCAATGTATTATTCAATTAAAATTTTAGGATTTGATAGCCAGAAGATCCTCAAAAGCAATAGAAAACAGCCATAACAGCTTTTTTTTTTTTGTTGCGGACTTCCTGGCAATCAAATCCTAGAATTTTAATTGAATAATACATTGCTAGATAAGAATTTTTGCCCTCACTAAAAACAGTTTTTCTTTGTCTTTTTTCACTACACTTAAAATATCAATGCATTTATCACCTTAGAATTCTCTATTGTATATTACCTGACACACGTCACGGTGGAAATTCGCCCAGTCTGTGAGGGTTTTTTCAGACAATACCCCACATTCCCACGATATATTTTTCAACAAGGCATCTCTTGCCCAAAAGTATGTGAACATAACTAATTGGTGCAAATCTAATCTGGATCGATAATAAAAGCTTCCGTGACGTATAGATCTCATCGAGTTACAGATGGGGCACCTCCATTGATACTTGTCAATGCCTGGGGGGTCAAGCCGAAGTTCACGGGGTCGTTGGCAACCAAGGCAGAGACTTTGATTTGCCAGCAACCTTCGTTTTGTCAAGAACATGATGGTTTCCTCTTGAATCTGGAGACTCAGAGAAAGCTGAATCACGGCTATCTTCTCATTGAAAATTTCGTCTCTGGTCATTATTGTTTCTGGTGGGATGATTTCCGTTGGATGCATGTTGAATTTAAACTTGGTGCACTCCTCGAGAAACTAAGGAAAAATAACGCCTGTTCCCGCCAAAAGCCTGTTCGATTAGTCCTTCCTTCTCGTCCAAGTTGCTCGTACCGAATTCATTCTCTTCACGATTTCCATCCCAGCGTTTAGGTCGTTGGGTACTCGCTCATGACTATATATGGTCACATGGCCTACCGTTCTCCCAACTTCTTCCCTTCCCTTCTTCCCTTTCAAAATCAAGCACGCTCTCAACCTAACAGAAGTGTTCGATCTCGTCTAGCTGTTCGCACTGTCTTCCCTTTGCCTATGCGCACCGGCGTCGCAATCGAGCACGCTCTCAACCTAACAGACGAGTCGCCTCCCTTTGACGGCGAACGACCGACTACAGGATTACCGAAGGTTATTTATAAACGGCTTGCGCAAGCATTAAACGCTTACTTCTAGGCCCAAAGGCCACTCAGGACATTCTTTCCTTTGGATCATCATGTCCTGAGTCAGCACTCAAAAACTAGATAACCGACTTCAGGAATCTCCCTTCCTTCTAATGCCTCGTTCTCCTCCTGTCTTCCATTCATGCGTGTATGTTTGTAGTTTTCCATACGTCGTTTTAGGTGGATGGAGATATATCAAACTAATCGCACTGACAATCGCGGCACAGATGAAAAACAATGCTTAAGTGCCTTTAATTGAATTCCATTGTCTTCCGTGATAAGATTGCCTTATTATTCAGCCTCGTTTAAGTGAATCCGGTGATCTGATAGTTTGTTGCACTATGACGGTCAACCTCAGCGTGTCCGAGCTTAAGCCCAACCCCGATTGTGTCGATCCAGACATTCAAAGTCACACCTATCGGCTCCAGCTTCAGATTCAACCCACTTCTCAGGCCAATGTCACTGAAATCACCTTGCAAGGGGCTCGATTTGCGCCCTTATCCTCGGCTCCCCCACCACGGGCTTTGATTGTGGTCAATCACGGCTACGGCGAATATCTGTCTTCGACATACACGAGTTATGTCATTCCTCAATTGGTCAAGCGTCTCTCAGCCGTGGTTTTCGGCCACGATCACGTCGGTCATGGGCGATCCTCAGGGGAACGTTGTCAAACCAAAGTGGATTATACTCACGATTACGCCATTCCCGTGATTGAACATTGCCGATATATGCAAGGGCTCTATCCGAATCTGCCACTCTTCGTGTTGGGTCACTCCATGGGCGGACTCATCTCGCTTTTGGCCGTGTTAGCCGCGCCTGAGCCTTCTTTCTTTAAGGGAGCCGTGCTCATGGCTCCGCTTATTGAGGTCGATCCTTCCATGGCCACGCCGTGTAACATCTTCATGGCCAAATGGTTGACCAATATCTTGCCCCGCTTGCAGATATCGAAGGTGGTGAGTGAAGCTATCACGCGAAATCAAATGGCTTTGGATGAAATGCTGGCCGATAAACTCAATTACGACGGTGGGGTCAAGGTCAAGTTCGCCTTTTACGGCCTTCATGCTTTGGAGTATCTGGAAAAGTCTTTGGGGAAGATAAAATTGCCTTTGCTGATTCAACAGGGTGCTATGGACACCATTGTTCGACCTGAGGGAGCTCGAAAACTGTTTGCCACGGTGCCTGCTGAAGATAAGCGATTGTTGGAATATCCGGAGGCCTTCCATAACATGTATATCGAGTTCGAAGTGGTGGTTAAGAAAGTCGTGGATGATGAAATTGAATGGTTGGCGAAACGTCTTAACATTTAAAAAATGCCATACTAACGTTTCTGTGATTAGAGATTTGATATTTTTGATAGTTTACCCAAGGTGCTCTTAGAAACTGACCCGGTCCATTTGATATTGTTTCGTTTTATTAAGTGTACATTAAGCGAAATAAAAAGGAATTTACTCATTGATACAATGTTGGATTGAGTTGTCAATATTTCGTTGCATTTGTTTCAGACCATGGACGAGCATAAACGTATATTCAAGGTCCTTTCGGAGTTGATTCAACCCCTAGAGGACAAGATTCAAATTGTGAGTCAGCCTCAAGAAAGAATCGATCCGGACATGGCCTTGGATGCCATTTTGGCTCAGAAAATATCCGACGCCGCTGATCTGCGATGGAGTTTTGTCACCAGGATCTTGGCGCACTTGGAAGACATTACAAAATCTCCGTCGCTGAAAGATTTTTCTGACGTTCTACTTAGTGTCAAAGAGCAAAAAGATATATCCACCTCTATGCAGTTGGTCATTGCTTTGGGCATCTTACCTAATCTCATCCCCGAAGTCGGTTTGTCGATCGAAAAACGTTCAAAATTCATTCAGAACTGCATGATCAGCCAAAAGGAAATCCACATCGACCAAGTAAGTCGATAAACATAGAGCTTTAAAGACTTTCTTACTAATGTCGGGCATTATTTTTCAAGAAATATTGGAAACTTGCATTCGTTGCTAAAAGTGTACTCACGCTTATTGAAGAACCCTCAATTTCGGAGGTGATTTTATCCAAGCACTTGGGCGACATGCTAGCCATGTTCATCCAGCTAGGTCACGCCCCTTTAAAGAAGCCAAACCCTCCCAATGTTCCTACTAAGCCCAAAGAGTATGTGATGACTCCCGAACGGTTCGAACAACTCACCCAAGATCAGACGTTCTTCCGCCTGAAACTCACAGAAATCTTGGACAAGCTGTATCAACCATTGGTGGTGAAACATCTCCTCGTTATTCAATCGAATTCAAAAGGGCCCAAATGGGTCAAACGAGTTTGTGGAGAGTTCCTAAGTGAATGCCTAAGGAAAGAACAGGGTCTTATGAACGTCATCCGAGGGGTCATGGATGTGGGAGTTGGGACCGAGTCATCTACTCAACGTTATCAAATCATTGCTCAAGTTCTCGCTAATCCACCTGCTAGCTCGTATAAAAACACTGAAGTCTACTACGAAAAGATTTGCCCTCAGATCTTGGACATCCTGGCTCTAAAATCTCATCCAGAGAGCCAACATTTCCAATTAATTGCGTGTGCTTGCGTCAAGACAATCTCCGAAAGGTCCCTCATTCTTTCGCGACGTTATCTACTTGATAAGATCATGGAAACCTTCCTCCGAATGAACGCCATTCACCCTAATCCGGCCAATGAAGTCTCAGAAGAAACCATTGAGAAGAATCTTAATCTCCTACATCTCATCTTTGTCCTTGGAAACGATCCATCTGGAGTATTTCTATCTCACTTAGAGCCCATTTTATTGGTTCTCATGGAGCTCCATTGTGCCGTCACATACGGCGTATCGCCACTGAAAAAGCCCTTGGAAGAGCTCCTACTAAGGTACCTGAAATGCAGTTCCAATTCGGACAGTATCAAGGCTGTGAAGGCATTTGCCTTTAAGGATTTGGGACACTGCCAGGATGGCCTCAATCGCTTCCAATTGCCTCGAGAGGGAATCAAATTCCATAATGGGGAACAAGGCGGTATTCAAATGATATACCAGCCCAATGAGCTCGACGAGCAGTTTTACGTGTCGGACGATGAAAAATCCATTGTCATTGTGGACCTTCTCCAGGATTGCAAGGATAAATCTTTGGCCACTGACTTCTTCATTTCTCTTCTTAAAGATTTGTCTGAGTTGATGGGTCGAATTGCGCGCGAACAAAGCCCGCCAATTTCAAACGTGAACTCTGAATCTCTGGAAGAGAAACTCCTCTCATTTGAGCGAGATCTAGACAAAACCATGTTGAAATTGCGGAAGAACCTAATGATTGTAAGATTGTTAGGGCTATTGTCAGAGGATGACAAAATTCAGCAGAATCTTATGAAGGATTCGGAGCAATTGCTGGAGTTTGTTTGCCTCACAATCGAACGATGTGCCATGTCTTGTGCCAATGAGGATAATGAGGAAGAGGATGGATCTCAAATATTGGAAGCTCAAAGCCTCATGATGGCTTTGACCTTGCTCTCAGTAAAAGTCACTCAACCTGATGTCCAAATCGACGAATGGAAACGACTCCAAGCCTGCTTGAATGACTTAGACACACTTGGCAAGAAATATCCTGATGAACGCGCTCGCCAATTGGCTCGACGATTGAAACTTCTTATCGCCACCCATGGAGCTGTGATGGATCATAAAGTAAGTTATTCCCAATGGATGGATACCTTTCTGGATCCTTTTGATTAACATTATTTTTAGGATGAGATGGAGCGGCACATCAAGACCATGTTTTCCAAGGTTGATGACATCCATAACATCTCGGAGAAAGTGAAGCAAATGAAAGTCAATCCAGAATACGGAACGAAGAGCAATCCTGAAGAAGGAAACTGTAGTTACGAAGAGGCCCTTCAATCTCTTACCGATCCCTTGTTACCAGTTCGAGGTCATGGATTAATTGCCTTGACTAGACTCGTGGATCAAAAAGATGAAGCCACGTTGAAAAATATTAAGAAAGTCATGGACATTTTTAGGGTAAGATTCAAGTCGTGTCATATTTAATTTTCTTTAAAGTGACATTTCAACCTCACAACTAAATTTAGGACAATCTTGCGGATGATGATACTTACATTTACCTGCAAGCAATCTATGGTTTGGTGACATGTGCCAACTATGATCCTCCTTTGGTGATCGACTTACTCACTCGTGAATTTGCTCTCATCGATGATCGGAAATATATTGGAGAAATGGCGATTGAAGTGCGGACCAAGATTGGCGAGGCCTTGGTGAGAGTGACCAAGACCTTGAATGAGCTCACACCCAAGTTCAAAAACCAATTGCTCAATCCATTTCTCGGCCAATTGAACCATCCCGATGAACTAGTTCGTGCTTCATGTTTGAGTAATTTGGGAGAAGTTTGTGCAAATCTCAAATATTCATTGGGAATGATTTTGGACGAGGTAAGAGGTTTCATTTTTATTGGCATCCAACCTCAGATTTCGATTTCGCCAATTTATTAATAGGTGTTCATGTGTCTCCATCAAGTCATTCAGACTGACAAATCGATTCAAGTTCGCCGAGCGGCTGTCTTAGTGGTCAGTTTGATTCTCCAAGGACTTGGTCAAGATGCGTTAAAAATACTTCAAAGCTATATCAAAGAAATCTACAAGTAAGTATTTTTCCACATTCGTCATCGCACCCTTTTGTATATCCTGTCTAGACACTGGAGATAAAAGAAAAGCTTCCATAAATAAAGATGCTTCTTTACTTGCAGAACATTGGTTCAACTCCGAAGAACCGAAACGGATTCACCTCTTCTTCAGCACGTCGATATTGCCCTAAGCGAAATCGACGACATTGTTCGAAGGTTCTTCCAGCCTGAGCTAAACCATACCAAAAAGATTTACGTGCTGGATACGCCCGAAAATGACTAAACTTAATGGCTACACTGAAATAATAAAAGTACATCCTCTTTGACCAATCACTTGCCTCCTAGACTTTCCCCAACAAATCTTAGCCAATCAGAATCCACAATAACAGAAAGACTGCAAACGACAACAGCATGCTTCCTTAGTTGGTTAGCTCAATATTTCATGGAACACGTGTGTATATAATTAATATGGATTCAAAAGAGAGCAAACGCCCTGCCTTTGGTAATCGGTTTTTAACCGACGATCAAGAAGTATTTGATCACAATGCCTGGGACAACGTAGATTGGGACGAGGAGCACTTGCAAAAAGTCCACCAACAGATCCAAGACAATTCCAACCACAAAATGAGTCCGGAACGACGTCAAGAACTCGAAGAAAAAGCCAGTTGGCATTGGGATCAGTTCTACCAAATCCACCAGAACCGATTCTTTAAAGACCGCAAATGGCTCTTTACCGAATTTCCTGCCTTAACCGCCCTTGAAAATGAGTCCGGACAGCCCTTGGCCATGTTAGAAGTGGGTTGTGGTGTGGGAAATACAGTCTTTCCGGTTTTAGAAGTGGTTCGAAATCCCCAATTCAGATTATACTGCTGTGATTTCTCACCCGTGGCCGTGGATGTCTTGAAGGCTGATAAAAACTTTGATTCAGTGAGGTGTATTCCTTTTGTGTGTGATATAGGATCGGTAGAATCATGGTCATCTTCCCCCATTCCGTCCGAGACCTTGGATGTGGTTACCATGATATTTTGCCTGTCGGCTTTGGAACCCGAACAAATGACCGTGGCTTTGAGATCCCTCTATGATCGACTAAAACCTGGAGGTTGTGTCCTATTTCGGGATTACGGCCAATATGACTTGGCCCAAGTTCGATTTAAGCCCGGGAAATGCCTGGCGGACAATTTTTATGTCCGAGGCGATGGCACACGGGTGTTTTTCTTCTCTCAGGCCAAGATCAAGGAGATTTTCGAAAAGGCCGGCTTTGTGGAGAAACAGAATATTTTAGATAAACGATTGCAAGTCAATCGTGGCAAACAACTCAAGATGTACCGAGTTTGGATCCAAGCTCAATATGTCAAACCAGAATCATAGTGAATACAGAACAGTAATTTTTTCAATATTTGATTGTATGTATTTATTTCGAAGTCACGTAACAAAATTGAAAGGTTGTCAGCTTGGAGATTGAGTTAAAATTGGGGATTATGACTGATGTTCAAGTCTTTGAGATCTTGTTTGTGATCTTCCATCATGGGTCGGGCCTCGTAGACCGTGTTCACCACGCCCACTCGATTCGATTTGAAAAACTCGCCTTTCAAACCAATGTAGTAGATTTTTGTCTCATCGTCACCGTAATTCGAAGGGAAATGAATGGTAAGGTGATGCACATTCGAGAAGCTGACCACTCTATCCAGAGTCAAAGAGAAACAAATTAGAAATCATTTGAAACTTTGAACCACTTTATCTGGGTTCATGCTTCATAGTCTCTGAAACACGACCTAACCCATATATATTCAGTTAAAAACAATTTGCCATGAGGGTTGGATACATCAATTTGTCCGTCACCCAAAAATATTCAGTCCAAGGTGGAAATGGAAAATATCTCAAAATGAAAATATTTTTCACGCGACCAAAAAACACATTTTGTTTATTGTACATATAAATCTGAACATAAGAATAAAGTTGTTACTGACAAAGAATACTCATTTACCCATACTTGATTATTTTCTAATATTTCGTAAACTGCACTGTGTGTTTACCAGGTTGTACATCAATCTAAACCTGCTTCTTTCTTTCTTTAAGTATTTTTTCTCATGCCATTTCATTTGGTTCGCTGATGTGTTAAAGGGTTAAAGTGATATTCTCATGTTTCAAAATTGCTTTGAGCCTGCCTCGCTTCTAGGACTTGTAAGAGTTTAGCTTGTAAAAGCTAGAAATAAGACCAAGATAAATCGCAGTTTTCTCATCTGAACCACTTTCTCTTCTTTGCTCAAAGACCAAGACAAAGAGCCTCGTTTGTCATACTGTTGGTGTGCACAAAAAATGTTTTTTTAGTTCTCTAGCTTGGACTAAGAGCCCTTTTGACCGTTTATTATGATCTTACTTGGTGGGATATTCCACTTTGCCCTCGGGATCCTTGACCACCTCAAACTCTTGGTCGGCTTTAGCTCGAGCTTCGTCAAAGGTCATGTGTTCCCGATTTTTGAACAAACGCATCTTTTGCGGATGCGTCTGATCTTCGCCGCCCACCACAATAATGCCTTTAAGCTTGACATTTCCGGAGAAAGGGATATTAAAGAGCAGCTCTTCATCAGCATCAGACACCACGCAATCCGTTTTGTCCAAACGTTGATCCCAGGATTTGAAAACGAGTTTGCCGGATCCATCCACGGTCTCATTCAAACATTCGACCTCGTCCAGATTGATCTTTTGATATAGGCTGTATTGAAAGCCCATGGAATCCGAATCCTCGGCAGACACGCCCACATCGGGACCTCCGTGATTGCCATGACCACAACACCCTGTCATGGAAATATCATTGCATTGCTTATCCCGTTGTTGACTCGTATCTTTGTATTATTTATTGGCTTACCGTGATTGTGGGCCATGGTTTATGGTTTATTGTATGGCAGAAAGGAGAATGAATTGGGGAAACCGAACAATAATTGTTTCAGAACGATGACTCTAGAAATATCGTGAATGGCTTGTTATTTGTGATGGTGAAGTGGAGGGTCTGAAAATGGCGCCAAATTTAAGAGCTCATTTCATTCTTGGGATGAATCGATCTTTTAATAACTTTGTCCTGCCAAAGTACCATTAAACATATTCATACGAAATTATGATATAAGCAGGAACCCCTGAAAGGGGTGGACACGAACTCCGATTTTTGAAAAAATGGTATGAGGCCGAGGCTATATTTTGACACGACGTCATTTATTCCTTATTAATGTCTAAAACTGTTGAACATGTGTCTTGAAAGAATTCACGCAAACTTTTGGTGTTAATATTTGTGGACTGGATGTTCTTCACCTTGATTTTAGAAGTCCCAGCACTCTTTTTACTCGTCTCATGAACTTTTGACATTCAACTCTCCAAAGGATTTTAGTCCTCATAAGAATGAGGAAAATACGTAGATGGAATCTTGCTTCACCCATTAGTCCAACTTCAGTGAAATAATGCTTAACAGAAGTATCTGTGGTGGTATCTGGAGTGTTACTCATCTCCCATCCTCTTCAACACCTCCACAACGCAGGAACCATTTCCATAAGAAAATGAAAGAACAAGAATAGTCTCATTTTGAAACAAGATGGAGTCCAAGTCAGAGATGTTGTTGGCTATAACCATTGAAGGGCACTTTTGACGGTTCTGGATCAGATCAGCCATCTGATCCGGATTGGAACAGGAACAAAGGCAATCACAACGTCCTTGAGACAAAATGAGTGAAAAACATGAGGATTAAAGCCTTGATTGTGGATTTGATTGAAAATGTTTCAAGTCTTGGGGCTCAAGAAGGTCGGGACCACGCAGGACTGGGGCTAAGGGTCCTTCAGGACCAAAGGATTATGTCTTATCATTGCAGGGATAGGCTCTACAGGCTTGATAAGGTTTGATTGATCTTCTTAGATCCCCTTGTCCAGGAATTAACAATCAGATTGAATGAAAAAATCCACACAATTCAATCTTGATGGGAGCATTTCATTCTAAAGACTTTGGGAGGGTCCATGGAATCCGGGTTAGACTGTCAGATCACCAATTTGGGCTGACTGACTCCAAAGGCAGATCAAAATATTGAGCCCATCCATTGCTAGTAGGTCCACCTGATAGGTTTCAAAGTCATCTTAATTTGTTCTTCATTTGATCGAATTCTTGACACTGAGGACTTCTTCTTTCTTTGTTCTATATTGACCTTAATCCGAACGCAAATTCCTCTTGAAAAGGGATTAAGAACCAACTTTCCCCACATACTCTCACCCGGATCAAAACGGGGAGTTTTATCGCACTCGTCCATCACACAACTTGAACAACTTAAGAGTATCTTACCTGTCCTTATTATCCTGAACTAAAAGACACAACCATACAATAAAGGAAATTCGAAAAAGGATCATCATTTATAGAACATGTTATGCCAAGGTGACAATCTCACAACCTATAACAACCTTGATTTCATACAAAGTTTGGCATGTGTTAATTCAGTTCAGGATAATACCTGAAATATTGATGGATGGGTTCAATTGTAAGTTCAAAGATACTAATAAGACGTTCAAGTCGGATGATATATGAGCTCGGAAAAAAACGATATTTTGTTGTTGATAATTCAAGTAATCGTAAGATATTCTTAGTTGTTCAAGTTGTGCAATGGATGAGCGTAAAGAAACTCCCCGTATTGGTCCGTGGGAAAGTTGGTTCTTAATCCTTTTGCAAGAAGAATTTGGGCTCGGAGTCCGGTGCATATTCGTTTTTTTGCTTTAGTTAGGGCTATCACTTCCGAAGGTTATTGCAGGTAACCTCGTCATCAGATTTCATTTGATCACTTTGATCGTCATCTTGTAGATTAGACACCTTTGTGGGTTCATTCGCACTCCATGATGTGGTCATTCATTCACTATTTCATTCACTCTTTCTTGGGTGAACTGGATGTCTTCGAAACACCAACATCGGACTGATTTTTGGGCATGGCGTTGACCTTTACCAAGGCTAGGACTTGGCTGGACCCGCTTGAAACACAGGGAACTCCGATTGGCGCACTATCTTTTGGAATTTTGGTCGATTTCCGTTTGATTTTCCGCTCCCAACATGGCGGTTTGTTCTTCTTGTTTACGAATCTCGGCCTCATACCGGAGGTTGCGTGCCGGAGAAATTCCGCGAGTTCGCATCCAGTATTAATACTATTATATAGGTTATCCCTGGATATAAGCTACGATCTCCAATCGGGTGTAGGAAGATAGAAGGGTCATTAACCCAAGAATAAGTTAATATGCATGGTTACAACACTTGTAAGAATTTTATTTATCTAAGAGAAACAAGAAACGGGCATGTACAAAAGGTTGAATAATTTTGAACCAATGTGAAAATCTGCTTCGTTTCCTGAAAAATGGTTGGTATTTCATTTTTCAAAGCATTAAGCAGTCAAGACGAAATTGCTAAAAGAACGTTATAAAGGTTTAAGCGCAATCAGTTAAATTGAAAACACGTGCAACCTTTGAGTTTTGTGACACAAAATGTCTGTTATCGCATGTCCAGTTTATTTTGAAAAGTAAAAAAATGAGTCAACCGTTTGTGCCAAGCTTCATTTTTGTATCTGGAGCTTTATTGGTACAGTGACCTTCCAGTCTTATGAACTGTGACCTCCCACTTATCTGTTCGTTAAAGGACTCTTTTAGAAACGTGGGGACAGATTGAAACGATCAAATATCAAGTGTGTTCTAAAGTATAACATATCAAGTGGGGTCTAAAAACTAAATGTTTTTAGATTAGTTTAGGGTGTAGTTTAAGAACAAATGAGAAAAATCATTATTAGAACAACCTGTGTCGCTTTGATGTCCGGTGCTTTCTTCATGCGGGGTTCTACTTTGCTTCGAAACACTAGAAAAACCAGTGAAATGTGGGCATCAAATTTTACTCGATCACTTTAAAAGATCACTTCTTGACTTATCCGATTCGATTTTATGGCCGTTTGACAAGTTTCTGCCAAAGGTTGCAAATCGGTTGCAAATCAACTTGATTTTCTGAGAACACTGTTAAATCTTAACAATGTTCCTTCCACTTAGGACCTTGCGACAATCTTCGGCCCTTAATGGGAGTTGAGGACACTTTCAAGGATCCAGTTTGCTTCAAACTAGAAATAGGGATTTTTTCTTTGTTTTGAGGCCTGTTTCTTATTTTTTTACTGATTTTTCTTTTGGTTGGCATCGGTTTTCGCTTAGTAAAATTAGGGCACATTTGGCTGAATGTGGCATATCCGATGATATTTTTTTGCCCTAACACAAGGACACTTTTTATCTTCGCCTAAAGACTGAACAATAACGTAAAATCAAACTTCCTTTGCTTTGCTATTTTATTTCGCCAGAACTTCATCAGTCTGTCGTGCAATAAAACTTGTTATCCATCACTATTCGAAGGGAGTAAAAAGTACAGCCCTTTTTGTAACTACAATGGGAACATATCATTAATTCAATATTTCACATAATGGGCATTTTGAAACATAAGGCAATTAGTTCTGAGTGTTGAAGCTGTAGAAATTGACCTGGAAAAAGCTTGAAATTAACCACATTCTTGTCAGAACAATCATATGAGATAAAGCCAAAGTTGAACATTGTTGACAATTACGAAATAAGTTCAATATTCGAGGATTCTGCATATTTTATTTGGCCCACTTTCAAAAGTCTATCTAATAATTGGCTTTTACACGGAAAATGAAGACAAACACAAGTGCATGGAACGTAAAATGTGGCTTTTGACTGGAAAATGTACTTCTAACAAGATATGTATTAAATGTACTATTATATTTTGATATTTGAAATTTTTGGTATATTGTTGAAAAAAAATAAAAATTGAATCAAGTTTGTTCCGTTTAAGCTTATAACCATGGCATTTGTTTTAATTATTACCATAGAGTGATTCCAACCGCTAAGAAAGCTCTAAAATTATTTTGCTAATCAACCCTATGTTTAAGGTCGTCTACGTAGAAATGCCATTTCCAAATCCTTGCAGAACCAAGTATCATTTAAATATGAAATTAGAGATTAGTTCAGCGTAAAAACAAATCTAGTTTCTTGAAACAAGCCGTACATAGCTTTTTCTGGTTTGCCTATGGTTTGGGTAGTCCATCATTTTTCGTACCTTTTGCAATAAATTGTACAATAACTTTAGTTCGCGTAAATTTTACTGATTTTTTTGATAACTCTCTTGTTCACAGCGCTCACTTGAGGTGAAGAAGTTATTTTTAAGTTCCAAAGATATTTGATACAAGTTTTGAGGCAAAGAGACAATAATGTTTTATTACTTACGACATGTTTTGAACTAAATTTATGAATATTTTCTCTCGTATAATTGTTAGACACGTGCAATTAGATGTTTAAAATATTGGAATAAAAAAAATCAAGGTTATGGTTTAAAATATCGGCGAAGTCTATGTTCCTATCCAATTTTCAATGGCGATTTTCGAACACAATTCTCGAAGGGCACAATCGGACTTTTGTTAACCCAAATTAGCCCAAAGGCTCAATAGATTTCGACAATATCTCAGTTACAGACAACCATTAGACCACCTTAGGAATGGGTGAAAAGAAAAATCAAAAACAATGTTTTTAGGCATGTTTTAGTGACATTACATCAACTTGTCACCCGTGACCTAATACAAAGAACTCAATTACATGTTGCGCATTTCTCTTCGCCTCAAAACTGTCTCAAATGTCCTTGGAACAAAAAAGAGACTTATAGCTCAATGATATGCCGTCAATTCAATGGTTGTTCATATTTGTCCCGGCTAAATTGTAGGCAATCCAAACATCATTTGGTCTTAAAAAATACTTTTCCCTTTCATTCACCTTTTTCCAAGATATGGAGAAACCGAGGATGGTTTTTTAATTACGATCTGTTAAATTTCAAACATGAACTTGTTTTCTTAAAGCGGTTTTTTGGTTGGGCTCATTACAGATTTCAAATCTTCAGAATTCAAAGCTTGTTCCTATTTTAACATGTGAATTTTCTCCGTTTAAAATATTTTGAAATCCTTGTCAATAACTTTTATTCATTATTTTCATCTTCTTGAAACTCAGGTCTTAATCTAAACTTCTACAGACGATCAAAGATGACTGGCATGCAAATATTTCTTGTATAGTATTGGTATTAATCAATCATATGTGTTTGTTTCTGTAAGGCAAAGTAAGAGTCGCCGAGGGATGCTCCCTAAAATCGCAAAAAGGAGTAAATCGGAACTGCAAAGATATTTTTCGTATGGATTTCTCGTTTATTGGATTCTAAGGTGAGTTCAAGCACAGACAAAGTGGCAAATGTGTGTTGCGCATAAATCATGGCAAAGCAATCATGCCATTCAGACCTACTTTTTACATGAAAGCAGGCCCTCATTCATACTTTTGAAGCAAACATATTATTTTTGCTCAAGCATTTCCACACACATATCATTGGACTAGATTTGACACTCGTTCCTCAAGGGAATCGGCAGGAGTCACACAAGATCTAATAATGGCTGGGTCACCAAATATTGCACATTTCGGCCCAAAGAGAACATAAACTATTCTCAATTATGAACATGAACACGAACAAAGGGGAATTCAACAAATTCACACGTAATGCCCAACGAAATCCTCTTCAAAACAAAAGGGTAAATTCATTCGAGTAGTTAGTTCACTCATAAACAATGGCAACGCATTCAAATACCATTCATCACATGGCAAATCAGCTCATATCTAGACGTGCATTTCGTTGATAAGTTTTCGGTGGGAAATTTGTCCTAGGAAAAGGGGCAAAGATTTTAAGAACCAATTTGACTTGACTTCTTATCACAGCACAAAGAGTGGGAGATAGATGGAGAGATACAGAGATGGTACGTTCAATGAAAATGTTGTTAGATGAGATTTACAATGTATGTACATACACAACAACAGAGGCTTAAAGCTCAATTTTACCAAGCATTCGGTCGTCTTTAGGCCGGCAACTACTTTTGCATTGATTGGCGGTGACAGGGTGGTCATCACACCAATGACACCAGGCCAGTTCGATGATGATAATGAATAGAAACAAACCTAAATCTGAGTGAAACATGGGGAGTTCACAACATCGACATCATGGTTACTGCTACTGTATGTTTAAGATCTTTGGCTTCCAGCTGCATGTGGAAAGGCTTTGGTCCTTGCCAGACTTGATTGGATAGGGAAAGAAGAGAACAGGGAGTAAGAGTACTTGAGATCAGGTGGATGTCATGTAGCAAATGTACAAGAATTTTGTCGTATTAACGAAGAAAAGTCCTGAAGGAGATCATTCAATGAAGGGTAATAGGAGGAGTCCAAGGAGGGGAGGGGAGACTGGGAAAGAGAGCTCTACAGAGTGAAATTGTTCTGCGAGAGCTGCACATCCGCTTGGAAATCTTCCAAACCTTCGGAGATGTAGTTCTTCAAGCATTTGGGAAGACACAGTTCGTCGAGTTGTTCTTCTTTGGTCAAATGCTGCAAGATCACTGACCGACATCGATCGAGGAGTGAGATGAAATCCCGTTTCATCATGCCCAACCCCATTTCTGTTTTAGCGGCAGTACTACACACAATGGGAAAGAGGGGCTCCTTGATGTCATTGAGACCGGTGAAGGCCACGCCCAAACTCACACCGTCCTTGTAATAAGTGAGGGTACCACTGATACCATCGAAGAACACACCGATGGTCGTGGACACGTTCTCCCGGAATGGCTTCGTGTAGTACTTGTATCGTCCATTGTGCCAAATGTAGCCTTTGTGGGAGAGACCCCAACTTTGATCGTCCTCGCCAAGCATGTTCACAAAGGCATCCACGTGTAACCGAGCGTCTTTGGTGCCGATGCCGAACATCATGCTGCAGGGTAATTGAAGACAAATGTTATCATGTTTTGCTAATTGATTAATAAAGTGACTCTGATCTTACCTTGTGCCAAATATGCGTTGAAAGACGTTAATCTCCCAATAGTACCGAGCGTTGTTGAGGACCCTTGTTCCTCGAACCCCGGCGGTCCCATTGCTCCAATTGGGGTGGAAATGAGCAATTCGATCTTTGGGACCGTTCAAAATGACTTCACGTGACTTGTCCGAAGGGTTCCATGACCAATGGTCCACACAAGCGTAGGCCAAAGGCAACTGAGAGGCATCCTCACTGGGTTTATCCTCGGGACCCACCACTGGAGAATTGACCGGACCCACTGAAGCAATGGAGTTCATGGTGTCCCAAGGTGAAGGGCCTATCGCCAAGGATCACGAGCATGGTGGGCTTGGCTTAAACATCATTGGATCTGTAAAATGAGATGTTTCTTCGGTTCAAATGTCTCTCAAACCTGAGTCCAATATCGTTTAGAAACAAGGTGTGGGGTGTACCTCGAACAGGAGCTCCATGTTATTGAAATACGAACACGGAACTGACTTGGAAAAGAGCTCGGTATCTTCTACTACAGGAGAGCAATCATCCACCTTTCCTTCCTTCTTTCCCTATGTACTATGTACACTACAGACAAGGTACCAGGGGTTTATCCGGCGACGGCTCAGTTTACACATGGCAATTCTTAGCCCTCTCTCATATTGTACGTACAACTACTGTAGGGATAACGATGAGAGGTGCAAGTGCACTACTCGTGTGCTGAGTAAGTCTCTATGGGATATCTCTGTGTCGCTCTGAGTCAGAAGGTCTGCGGTGACTGATGAACGAGAGAGTTTAAAAAGCACGGCTTTTCCCTCGATTCCATTGCCTCCAAAGGGCCAACGCGCAGAGAAACGAACGTGAAGCATAACTAATACTGTACTGTAATAGGTAGAGAAGGAACAGCGAATGGATTACCCTGTTTCAGACCTACACAAACACACCTTTCCCATCCATGAGGCTTGTTGCCTCCACTGAGGTCCATGCAGGGAGGAATGACCTAACAGTACGGGACCCAATCGTTTGGCACATTCACGAGATACCACGCTCCATACTAAATAATTGACTGTGCTAAAGTCGATCAACTTATTATTTCAGATCGTGCCGTTCAAATTCAGAAGACGCGAAGGTACAAATCGAATATGAGGAGCTTGTAATGTCTCTGTCACTTCCAAGCATTGGCTTATTAAAATGGTTACCGGTCGTTTAATTAGACTGTTATGTAGCCTAAATAAACTTAATATAAAACGCAATGGGGTGCTCTGTATGAAGGGAAGCAAATGAGGGAACGGGCGACAAAATCGGGATTTTTAAACAGGAAGAAGGTTTTGCCCTGCTCTCTCTCTCTCTTTCCCAAAATTCACGACAGAAGTCATGATGCCGTTCATAAGGCAAATGCTGGCAGAGCTTCGACCAACCTGGATGCACGAGGTGAACTGTGAACACATGGCATACTGCTCGATGAAATCAGAGATTCCTATCATTTTTTCACTAATGGCACATGTTTCAACGTCCAAGTCCAAAGCATGAGGCGTTGTGCGGAAGTCATTCATAAATTTCCCCTGGAATATTTTTCGAAAGTCACTTTAGACGAGATCAGAAGTTGGACGAGAGGCAAGTGATATCGAATTTCTGGACTCGAGAGAACACTGATGTATGACTAAGGCTCTGCAACTTCATCCATTGGGGTCCACCCCCCAAAAGCTACAGCGTGTGGATCCCAGTTCCAATGGTTTTCAAGACAAGTCACCCTCTCCTTCTCCTTCGCCAATATGACTCATACCAAAAAAGATCCGAAGGGAGAGACCGAATGAAGGGAGAAACAGGGGAGGGAAAAGCAAAGAAGCAACGAAGGAAGGAGGGGGAGGACGGGAAAGAACATAGTAAACTGGCACTGAAATCGCCTTCCTATGCCAATGACTACCCTTCTGTTTAGGGAGTGGAGAGGTAAGTATTAGGTGGAGTATGGTTACTGAATGAAGGCAATGTTGTGATCTCATTCCTCGTTCTATCTAGTACGTAGGCTGGATGGAGGGAAATGATTCGAGGGGGAATTTTCTTGAAGATGGAATATTCTCCGTATCTTGGGAACATTGAGAATGATGTTGGTATTCAAATACATCCTCGTAAATATTCTGCATTTTCTGTAGAAAATGTATTGCCCTTTTTATTCAACGCATAAGGCTCAAAACAAGATGGCAACTTGTTTCACGTTTAAATATCGTCAGAAGAATAGACTTGCAAAACAGATTTTAGAATGCTTTTGACTTGCCAAATAACACTTATCATACTGAACCCACCAAAAACCATGTTAATCCTAATGTTACGAAATGTGCTAAAAGTGCACTTTTTGGGAAGGCCAGATGTCTTACCTGATTGGAACAAAGCGATTTAGTTCAATGCATTTCTCATTTCGCATTGTCTCGTCCACAACTGTTCTTCACAAAACACTAGAATTAGAGCCAAGGAGCAAGAAAGGCCATCTAAAGCCCTAGTTTCGTGTTCCTCATTCTTGGTGTGACCAAATTGCTCTGAGGAGCACAGTGAATCAAGCCCCTACTCACGTCAAGTGTCGCCCTTTCCTTCCTCTTTTACTTTGGTCTGCTCGTGTTCCATTCGTGCCTGGTTCCAGGGAGCACAGACCTGCAAAGCGCTCGAAACCAAGGAACTCCTGAAGAAAGTTGTTCCACAGGGAACAGCCTGGCGCACAAGACTACTTGAGAATTTGAGAGCGAGAACGCTGAGGAAGCCAGGAAGGGTCTACCGTCAAAGAAAGGCTATGGAGCTACAGTATAGAGAAGAAGATGGGCATAATGAAATGCCTAACTAGCAGTCTTTATGAGATGTTATGATTCAGCTGATGCGAAGAGAAAGCCGAAATCACAGGAACCAATAACAGTGTTATATTTTGCCTGGCGTAACACAGGTGAAACAATTGATTTGGATGGAATTATCACAGGGTGAATTATGCTCTTGAATAAAATGTCAGTCCTAATGGGTATTAGTTTCAAGTTTGAAGGTGAACACGCTATCACAGAGCTAACAAGCCGGAACAAGTAGTTTAATGAGTGATCTTGAAATCCAAGAAAATTGTGCCTTGAGAACACCTCTCCTGTCACACTTGAAGAGGTTATTACTATGCAAGGTTGCAAAGCTAGATTTGTTTTGAAAGGAGCCACTATCTAGCATCTACATTGAACTATCGGACTTGAACATGGGTTAAAACAGGGTCACAGCTCATTTCTTTCATCATTGAGCGAACTAGGGGGAAGTTTGTGCAATTCATCCCGTAGTAAGGGGGCCTTATCCGAAATGAAATTTCTGTATGAGTTGACTTCAGCCGTGATGGTCTCCCAGAAGTCCATTCGAGCCTTGAAATCTTGGCGATATTCCATTTTGAGACCGTGACTGGTAATATTATAATAAAGCTGCCTCTCTGGAAATACTGGTGTCCACTGTGGCAACGTGTCGGCGTCTTGGGGTGTCGGATTTCCATATCTGCAAGTAGAACCACGTCTCACGATTGAAATTTTCCCGCCCTCAACAGGATCAGCATTGTTTATTTACCTGGCAAAGTTGTAGAACAAACTAGTTATACGCTTGCTCACGAGCCGGTCGTCTTCAGTAAACAAAGAGTTCCACGGCAAGATGTGCGGTTGAAACATGATGAATAGTTCGTCGGCGTGAGACACACCCAAGCCTTGATTCCAGATATCGATATCAAAATAGTACTTCAATCCAACTTTGAGCAAGAATTGCCATTCAGGTAAGACAAAGGGATCCACTGTCGTGAAGGAACCTTTATGACTGTACATATATTGGTAGACAGGGTAGTCGTTGGTCTTTGACAGCAACCTGGAAATAGTGATTACCGTGAGGAATTCATGCGGATGAAATAGTATTCTCAACTTACTTGATCGTCTGATCTACTCCAGAAATGAACATGTGGTCGCCCATCATGTTTGCATATTCTTTAATCATGTCCAAAGAGATGGGATTGTCGCCAAAGTAGAATTTGCGTACTCGACGAGCCAACTCGATATCCTTGTCCGTGATCTCGTCCATGGAGCGGTGGAAGAGGATCAAGGGTGCCAATTGGTCCCACCGTTCTTCTACATCCTCTAAATGAATTATTCCCTTCAAATAACCACACATGTTAAAGGCACCTTCCTCAGAATTTGTCCCCATAATGACGGGCATTTGATTGTACTCTTTGGCTCTCAAAATATCGATCGGCTTCTTGGGAAGGAGCGGGTCTGAACTGAAATGTCCATCCACCACGGGCATCCAAACGTTTGGCCCCGTCCACAAGTACTGAAGAAAATGTTGAGTCTTTTCTTGGAATTTCACAACCGGTAGTTTCTGGAGACATGAAACGATTTCTTTTGAAGAATTGGAATCACAATCCAAATCTTTGGCCAACCGATGACCATACAACCTGGGGTGCTTATCCCAATGTGTGTAGCTCGAGATAAACGATCCCGAAAGGGCAATTATTCCATGGAATAAACCCTTCAAAAAACAAAAAAGGAGAGTTGATATTAGCCTAAATTTTGCTTGACACGAACTTTGTTGGACCTTACTTGGGACTTTGGCGACATCATGAGGTACATAGCTGACATACTCCCAGCACTTTCGCCCATGACAGTGACCCGATTTGGGTTCCCGCCGAACAGATGAATGTTCTTCTGGACCCATTTCAGAGCTTTGAGCTGATCTCGTAGGCCAATGTTACCTGGTGCGTCTTCGGTTTCTAGTGTGAAAAAACCAAGTGCTCCCAAACGATAATTTGGTGAAACAAATACAAGATCGTGTTCCATAAAAAACTCGGGACCGTAAATTTTGGTTCCTCCTCCTCCAGCAAAGAAACCTCCGCCATGCAACCAAACAATTACGGGAAGAGGCTCTTTTGCATTGATGTTTGTCGTGAACACATTGAGGTACAGACAATCTTCCACCCCCTCAATGATCTGTAAATGGAAAAAAGCAAGAATGAGGAAAAGAGGTACACCACCTCTGTATAAAAAGGTTGCGAGACTTAAGAGTGTTTTAAATTTCCGTTATGAGTGTATTCTTACTTCATGAAAATTCATTTGAGCGCATGTGATTTGCGTGAAGTTTGAAGATCTTCGGATCCCTTGCCAAGGTTCGGGATCTTCGGGGATTTGGAATCTCAAGTCTCCAATTGGGGGTTTAGCAAATGGGACAGCTCTAAACCCATGAAATTTTTTGTCACTGAATGTCTGCCAAACTTCACCCTGAATCTTCCCTTGTCCCGGGATATCCACGATTGGACCATTCGGATCCAATACATGAGCCTCCACAGACACAATCCAAAACCAAAACCACACGTAGATCGCTCTCGAACCTTTCAACAACATTGCTCATGGCCAGATTGCAGAACAATGACTTGGTACGAGTTGTTTCATCGGGGTCCGGATTGAGAAGATAACATACACTCAATCAATATACCTGCACACTTTCAATCATCAGGCATTGAACTAAATGAACACACGCTAGAAACATGATCCCGTCTTCTGTCACTTGTGACCCTTCCCTCAGCCAGCTGAGAGAGTTTGAGGCACGAAGAACAGAAAATGTATCCCTCAGTGGGTCTCTATTGCTCACTCTCTCTCTCTCACACTCTGTATCTACTATGCACATGCTCTTGTGCCTCTCTCTCTCGTCTCCTCACTTCTCTTGTTCTCGTGGCCTTGGAATCGATTCATTCACTCTCTTCCTTTATAAGTTTTGAGGGTTCTAGCCAATCAAAGGAGCCAATTCCTCTACAAGATTTGCAATAGCTGTGACTCAAACCACAACATGAGACCAAATGTAATATTGTCTGCTTGATTGCGTTTTAAAGTTCGCTAAAAAGAAGAATATATATATTTCATATCACAAAGTTGGGCGAGCAAAAAGAGTCCGTGCATGACGGTGCAAACGCTCGACGGGACTAGTGTGCAGCTTTCTCTGTTTGACCCAACAAGGGTATGCCGGTTCCATTCACGTTTGTTGAGTATTCGATCCTTCTTCTCATTGTGCTACCTCTATTGTTGCCGTTGAACCGGAGGTAAAGTCCAAGGTTTTGACCGATATGGCGTCTTCCTCAATCCAAGGGATATCTATCAGTTGTTCCCGAGTGATTGCAGAAGCCAAGAGGAGCTCTTTACTTTCTGGAGTCAAACTAGGTTTGGCTGCTTTGTCATTTTCAAGCGGATGTCCTGTAACTCGAACATGACCGATAACTTACAACAGAGAGTTGCACAATACGGCACAAGACGCACAGAACTTACCCAGAGATTCTGCATCTCCGTCATTGTTGTCATGTTTGACATTTGTGCTCTCCGAGCTCTGAATGGAGATAGTGGAAGATCTTGGGTCCATTCCGGAACTTGATCGACGAATCCGTTGATCGGGAAAGGAGTAAATAGCTCCCAAAAACATGTGGTTCATATTCAGATCAGTGAACTCGGGTTTGGGCTCTTCGGAATGGACTTCCACTGAAGAGCACATCGAGGCCATCGATCCCATTGTAGGGTTCACGCACAAATTCAAATGCGAGTGTTTATAACTCGACGAGTTTGAGGTGCCATAATTATTGTTTCACATTCGCCCGTAATTTTGGTCTGACACGGAAGCTCTTTTCAGAGTGAACTCAAATGGACTGATGAGAGTTCCCTTAATCCTCGAGTCCATGACTACATATTCATCAATACTGTACAGTGACTACACGTCGTACTACATGTGTTAGTGTGTTTTAGTATAAGTCACCAGGACATTTGGAGGCACAAAAAGAGTGGAGGAAAGCCCTTTCTCTCGCCAGCGGTCCTTGTTTTCTATTCGCCTAGCACAGTTTGAGGGGTGTTCTTATCTATTTTGACACGCCAGAATTGTTCCATAATTCCCAGTCCTGTTGATGAGTCATGTCAAGTTGGGCTAAACCCTACGCTAGTTAAGTTTTCCGTAATATATTCATTCCGGTTAAGGAAAAAATGGTCATTTATGATTAAGTAAATAAATAGAATGTATTAAGTTACGTTGACGTTGGAGGCATGGACTGTCGAGCCGATATTCGGTCGGGGTGAGTGTCCTGAATGATGTCCAGGGTCCGATCAAACCGGGGTTGAAGCTCAAAGGTCTCTGTTTCGTGCATGAGACCATCGTCGTGTTTCAAGCTTTTGATTGAGACCCGATGGAACAACGTGGGACTAGGATGAGTGTGGTATCCAGGGGGTTGAAGCATTCCTTGTAAGGATTCCCTTCTCCGTGTCCTCAGATCTTGTTGTCCACTGGATTTGGACCGATACCGCATGGCCTCAAAACTGACCCTCTTCCAGTTGGCGTCATCGTCCTCATCAACTATTGGTAGATGAGGAGCGAGGATTGGATTGTTCTTGAACTTAAGAATCATGCCAATGACTATGGCAATGATCAGGATAAGAACGAGAACAATTGCCAAAACCGCCCACTTCGTCAAGTGGAGTCCGCTCTCATCATAGGTTAAGAAGGTATGATCGTGACCTTCTTCTTCATCGCAATGGCCTTTATCGAAAATTTTCCATTTAATCCATTCTCCACTTTGTCCCAAACACCAAAGGTTTGAAACCAAATTACTGAGATCATGATGCATTCGTGGTTGATCAAATTGGATGAGCTCAATATCATGCATGTAGCAATCGCAGTCCATGGTAATAATCAAATGATCCACTTCTATTCGATCTGGATTTGTCACTGCCAGAGAGCCTTCTTCATATGACCCCGTCACCGAAATATTTTTCAAAATGAATTCGGTTTCTTCATTCAAAAGGCGAACGGACTTCAAAGCATGAGTTTGGATATCACCAATGTTCGTGTCTACAACCGAAAAAGCTCGCTCCAAATTTAGCCCGAATGATTCAGTGTCCAATGTTCCCACATTAGAGCTAAGAATGCGGAACTCCTTGACAGTTACATTTAGGAAAGCCTGTTTGCTGACATCTTCAATGATTTCGCAACCCTGAAACTGGATCAGATCGAGTTGGGTGAGCTCATGAAAGGCCTTACGGTCAATGAAGTTGATCTCACTGTCTTTAAAGACCAATTCCTTGAAATTGGGACCACAGAATGTATCGGGTTTGATGGCATCTCTGATGGTAACATTATTAAAGATGAACTTGACGCCTCCTTTTTCACGGGGTTCTTTTGGTGATTGAAGTGGGACAATTTTAAGTGAATCTGTGTCACTCACATTGAGGACATCCAAAAGAGGGAAATCCATGATTTCCTTCAAATGCAATTCGATTGTTGGACAGTTCTGGAATTCTATGTTCAGCACACTATTTTTGTCCATTGTGGGATCATTTTCTTCGGAATTGTCGTTGCAGTTGCAAATGATACTCTGATTGAGCCATTGACACCAACTTAAATGCTCTGGCGTTCCTCGACTTCTGATGATCTTGGTCTCACAAAAAGTCTTGACGTATTCTCCAACGGAAATATATGTTTGATGCTCTGATGAAAAACACACCAATTCCGGTAAAAACTTTGAATTTGGATGAAGCAAGTTTTGGTATGAATCATAACAGTTACACGCTTCTGTCATCTTATTGCTCTTGAAATCGATTTGATCTTCACTAATTCCAAAGGCCAGCATTCTTGGCGCAAATGAGCCGAAGCTATTAGCTTTGAACTCCAATTTGGTCGCGTTCAACTCTTGAAAGGCATTTTCTTCAACAGTTTGGAATGAGTTTGAAGAAATAGTGGCCAGGAGAGCTGCTTTGAGCACAATTGCATTTGCCTGTATTGTATCGACAAAGTTATGAGAGAATTGGAAGTCCCTCACTTGAACATCCAATCCCATGGCTTGTGTAGGGATGATGGAAATATTGCAGCTATGCATAAGGAATGAACTCAATCTCAACTTGGAAAACGATTGATTGGAAATAGGTGAGATCACAGACTGTGTGAAACTGATTGTCTGCAAACCTGTATCATGAAAAGAGTTGGTATTTATGGTCAGATTTCTGATCTTGGAAAAGGTGGCTTCAACAAGGAGATATTTGGACGGGTCAATGTCTAGGTCAAAGGCACCACTTTGAACTTCGACATTGTCCATATCTGCAATCACGATTTGTAATGACTTCTGTCTTCTATAGCTGTAATGAAGCCCATCAAGGAACTTTGGGGCCAAAATCAAACTGGCAGTACAAGCAGTAATATCGAGAGTCAAGTCAACTCGTGCAAAATGTTTGGGAATGTGAACGCTTTCTTGCTTTTCTTGTAATGGAAAGTCGAAAAGTCTGGTAGCTATCTGAAAAAAATCAAATGTCAAAAGCATTATTGATATTCTGGGCATTCAGTTCAAGTGTTCAATGGGAGACTCACCGTTGCACCCTTGCAAGAAATGTTCATGATTACCCCTGCTTTCACTCTTCGGAGCGTGCATTCACAAGAACATTGATCTGTTTTGAAATCACATAGTGAAATGGAATCTCGAGAATTCGGATTTGTCAAAAGCAGGCTTCCACGTGCGAGGTAAAAGCATCCCAATAAGAGTAAAACTGAGCACTTAGAGAGAACCATGATGATAATTAAAAATGTTTAAACTGAACTTTTGACTACTGGTTCGGAAAAGCAGGAAGCAAAGTCAAATGCGATAAACTAACTTCTTAGAAGGTGGATTTTTCTGTGGTCAATGTATGCAAATGTCGTGAAAACATTCTCATTGCAATTGCCTTTGTTTGCACTTCGCAGATACATCTTTACAGCATACAGTACAGTATATAATACACCCTGACGCGAAAGTTGTGTCATAATCATAATTTGAACCTGAAAATGAAGTCAATGCGTGGATAGTTTGGCGCGATCAAACCACCCGTGAGCCCCAACAAAGTGTCTAGAATATTTTTGAATGAGTTAAGATTTATGTTAAGGCCAAATGGTGAGAAATTTTTGCTGGAACATCAATTGTCAATTTGATGTCCAGCATTTCCTTCTTGCCCAGTTCTACCTGACTTTAATAAACCGCTGTAAAAAATAGTGAAAGGCGAGAATCAAATTTTACTCGGTTTGAGAGGAAGGGGAGTAGATTTGGAATACCTCTAACCAAAATTAACTGAAATATTGTTGTCCACCATGGCTCAAGAGCTAATAGAATCTCGACCGTTCATCAACATTTTAGGCATAGGAAAGACACCTGAAAAACTGGAGAAAAACGTTGAGCCATCCACACTTTTCAATTTGGTCGATAACATCCCAAATATGATATCCAAGAATAGAGAGACTAGCTGGGATTAGATTGGATGCTAAGTCGCTCAAATATATTCTTACATAATCAATGGATTTTGTTTCAAAATTACGACATAAGTTTCATGTCAGGGTGTAGATCAGGGGTCGGCAACCAATTTGGCTTTAAATAGATTTAATGGGCCTGGGCGAAATCTCAGATGTCCATACTGGTGGGCCTCACAGCCATCCATCCATGGCACTCTATTCGTGTGCCTCAAGCTCCGGTACGAAATTGTGGGGGCAGCTTAATTTTGGAAGGTCCTTGCACTCTTGACAGTACTTATTCAACTGTGACCACCCTTAATCTCAAAGGCGCTGCTGACCCCTGCCACGGATTGAGGGAGTTTTTATGGAATAAAGTACAAGTTCATTAGATCAGTCTTTTCTTTTGATGTTTAAAGACCTACCCTCTACCTCAAAATGAGTATGGTTCATCGTTAGTACAAATTTTCTTACTCATTTTTCATTGGACTCTCAAGGATAGTGAAAGAGAAACAATTCCACGTAATTCAGTACATCATTTATGTGTAGATTAAATGTTAGATTGTTGGTCGAGGGTTTGTTCCTTAGGAATGACGACATTTACCTCATCTGTATCCACTTGAGAAAGTGATTAGTTAGGCGAGGCATTAAACCCATGAAATCGTGCATGGCTTACCCAAGAATAGGTTTTTAGTTTTAAATTGAGAATTGTCCAATCCTTGTTTCGGATATGCAGCTTTACTAAAACACATAAAAGTTGTATTTCAAGTTCACATGCTTTGTCCAAAAGTACCAAATTTGTCGCCTTATTTATTAGGCCTTATGCACCTAAAGATTGATCAGCCTCAAAAATCCATAGCTAAAACATTTATGGCCAAAAGAAGAATATAACCAAGTTTTCAGTGTGGTGATTTATTGAACCTAAAGCGTCTCAAGTTGAACCTTTTCAAGAAGTAAATGCATAGAACTCTTTAATGACAGTCACACTAACTGACTTTACTATAAGCTAATTTGGTGGTTCAAATAATAGACTTTGCTCCTTAAGAAGACACTTGTCAGATGAGTAACAATATCTGACTGAATTTCAGTTTTTACCACCCTTTATTTTGTTTATAGTTGTGGGGGAAAATACTCCACCAATATATTCAGTAAACATCATTGTTTGCTAGAAAAAGTACAAAATGGATTCAATGTAGGTTTTTCTTCAAGACGTCATGATCCATGCTGTGCGGTTTAGTCTAGGGTACAAAACTCCTATGCTGTAGTTTTTCTAGGTTTTCTGAAAAATATTGGAAAATTGAAGAAGAAATATTCAAGGATGTTTGTTTGACGACATTGCTATTACAAAAGAATTATTTTATTTTCCAAAAGTGACAAACCGTCCTCTGAACAAGATATATCTTGAAGGTATTATCGTGCAAGAACATAAAGTAATTCAGTAAAAACAGAACTCAAAGCCATTTGCTTCCGCACCTTGAGGTACAATACAATTATTCATTAAAACATCTTTCAGCTCACTTTGGTTTGTTTTTCTTGGTGATCTCAATTCTCTGATGCACGTTTAATGATTCCAACTGTTTTGGTGCCGATCCAAAGCGTATTGGTAGTAATGCCAATAATCGCAGTTATCACATTGCCAAACTTTCCCAGATATGCCCATCACCATGGAGGACCTTGGTCTCAGGCGATATCTTCGCCGCCGATGGCTTTTGCCAACTCGTGAATGTTCAGAGCTCCTGTGATGAGGTTTTCCTCTAGCTCTGTCATGAGAGGTGTTGTGATCAATAGTAAGATCGAGTCCTGAATTGTCCAAGGGAGTTGATTTATGTTCCACCTGTGGCTCCTCTGATCTTTTTCGCTTAAGAGAGGGTACCTTAAGAATGGGCAACATGGGTGTCGTATTGGAGATATCGCGCAAGAGTTTTGCTAAAGTAAGGTTAAGTCCCGAGTACCTGCTCTCGTATTTCACGTCACTGTCAGATTTGAGAACTTCAATGCTGTTTTCAATTTCAAGCTCGAGAGAAACTGGCTGGGTTGGTGGAACTGTTTTGCCTTTCGCTACTTCATCTTCCACACCTCCATCTTCGTTGCATTCATCTTCAACACGTTCATTCTCCATCGAACCATTTTCAATTCGATCATATTGAATTGGACCATCTTCAGTTAGACCATCTTCAGTTGGCCCCACTTCAATTGGCCCCACTTCAATTGGCCCCACTTCAATTGGCCCCACTTCAATTGGACCATCTTCAATTGGACCATCTTCAATCGAACAATCTTCCAATGGATCATTATCCATTTGACCACTTTTTATTGAAGCATCTTCAATTGGACCATCTTCGATTGGACCATCTTCAATCGAACAATCTTCCATTGGATTATTATCCATTTGACCACTTTTTATTGAAGCATCTTCAATTGGACCATCTTCAATTGGACCATCTTCGATTGGACCATCTTCGATTGGACCATCTTCGATTGGACCATCTTCGATTGGACCATCTTCGATTGGACCATCTTCGATTGGACCATCTTCGATTGGACCATCCTCAATTGAATCTTGCTCGATTGAATCTTGCTCGATTGGACCATTTTTGAATGGGCCATCCTCGATTGAATTTTCCTCGATTGGACCCTTTTTCTCTTGATCATCTTTGTTTGGACCCTCTATAATTTGGTGGTTATTATGCTTTGACCCAGTCTCAACGACCAAAATTGGTAAAATGTGTAGGGCCACAGTTTCTGTCTCAAAAATACTCCCTTCGTGTTCATCAGCCAGACCCTTAGAACTGATCAGATTTTGCACGATTTCATTTGCTCCCGAAGCAATAAATTTGGACTCTGGAGCAGTGAGAGTTGTCTCTAACGTATGAGATGTAGTCTTTGGAGAGGAAAGTGTTGGTGCAATCTCTGGAAACTCGTTCGACTCGCTTTCTTCATCCGACATATCCATCCCTTGATCAAGAACCATGGTGTCGGCCTCGCTTTCATCATCATCGAGCCCGTTTGTCTGATTTGTGAAAATAAGAGTTGGTGTGGCTGCTTCTGATCGTAAAAACTCAGCAATCTCGTGATCCAATCCTTGGATCTGAAGGTCTGAGGCGGTATTGAGGAAATCGTGGATTTCTTCATCCTCCAAGGTTATCTCTCCTTGATGAAGGAACCTAAGGATCTTCTCCATTGGTTTGGATGGAACTCCTGTGAGCCTTAAGATTGGTTCAGTTCCAAACTCCAAGAGATGTCTCAAATAGGGACTTCCAATGCACAAGAGAAGCTTATTTCCACGGAGAAACACATGGTCGCTGCATTGAATTTTGACATCTTGAAGGAAGTCCGGAAATGGATCAAGTTGGGTGAAGAAGGTAGACAAGTCGACGCAAAATCTCTTCATAACTATTGCTATGTTGGCAGTCTGTTTCACGCCAATGGGAAGTAAGTATTGGGATCATTTTCCCTTTGCACATCTCTTTTATCTTTGGACCTATAACCAAGTTTGGACTTGCATTCCGAGATGCCTTTCTCAGGCGAATCAGCTGATATGTCATGTTCAGACAGAACACTCTTGCAAGGCAATGTGTATTCAGTAGGAAGCCGGCAGTGTGGTCTTTTAGTACACTCACATGCACACACTCAGTGTGAGACAGCACGATGATTCAACTACTAGCAAGTTCGGACAAGTTTTATTGACTTTGACATGGGTGTTGTTTGTGGGGATCGGGAGTTATTACATCAACTACAAAATAATTCTTGAAATAATATTCTTAAAAATATTTCAAGAATAAAACCGTTCTCAGCAGCATTCAAAATGAGTTCCAAAAGGAAAAGATTAATCAACATGTCAATTGGATCGGAGTCACGAACTAAAGAAATCACATACTATCTGGTCGTTTCATATTTCCAATCTCAGCCGTGAGCAAAATTTTTGTCAAAGACAAACCTAAGGTCGCTCAAAAATGACTCGCATGTGTTTCTGTTTCCTCCGGGCTCAAACGTTTTGGCACAAAGTAAAATACACACTCCCAACTGAGTGTTTCAAGTTCATACAAGGACAGCTCTACTCGACCAAAACTTTGGGAAGAAAATGGATGGAAAAAATATGATCCAGTTGGTCGTTTCATTAGCCTCCGGTTGTCATGATCTTGACTAGAGCTCTTCACACGCAAGCAATTCAGTCAGTCCAAGGCCTTCTTTGGTCTACCTCCATCCAGTCTGCTTTTTGGTCTGCTCAGCATCATTTTCATCTGAATGGATGCTCAAAAGTGCTGTATCCTGTGCCTACCTCGACATTTGGGCCGTCGCTTTGGGCACCACAGGGTGAACAATTCCGGGAAGGGAAATCTCAGTTCAAGCCCTCCATCTGCTCCTTCTGCGCCCTCAGATTTACAGGATTTGACGCCTGCTTCGCCACCTCTCCAACCTGCTTCTACTTCTAGTTCGAGGATTTTGCCCGCGGAATTTGGCGCAGCAACTGCGCAGGCTTCGAGCGCAAACAAATACGAGAGGAAAATTTGCTCTCAGCAAACGGGAGAAGCACAACAAGAACAAGTCAGTTCTCAAGAGCACAACATGGCTTCAACAACAGTCAGGAGATTGGCATCGTTCTACACCCTTCAAGCCAAGAAATTGGACGGGAAAGAGGTAAGTTAATCAACCCTTCTTCTATTGTAGAATAGTCTCATTGCAGTCTTGGTTATACTAATCATACCCTTGTATCCTCGAAGCAAATCTTTTGATGGCGTTAGTGTATCTGAGTGTCAAAGTGTGATAATTTACATAAGTCTGATTCAGGCAAAGCTCCATGTGGGTTATTCTGAACCTTTTTGCATACCTTCCGAATATTAGGTAAAGATAATTGATTCGTTCAAGCGATTCAAATTACATCATTCTAATGAATATGATGAATGTTTTAGCTCTGTTCTGAAAACGCGTTATTGAACAAACACTCTTTTCATAGCGCCAAGCCTCTATTTAACCACATGTTAGATCGATGAAAACGACAGCTACCATTTAGACGACCTTTAGTTATTGTTAAGTGGCAAAGAGTTGAAAATGGATGGAAAGCATTAGCTTTCTTGTCAAGTTAACTTCAAGTGTAAATAGACATAGGATTGAATTGCATCATTCCGCAACGAATTCTTTTTATCACTTGGCAAACCCACACGAAAATGTCGACAGCATGTTCAATCAAACTGAAAAAGGAAAGACCCATTCATGGGGGCTAAATTTTCTAAGTAAATAGCATGACTCGTTGGTTTCGAGCTACCTTGACGACTCTAAAAGCTCATTCAAGAGCGACGACGTCTAAATGTTAGCAGAAGATTTGAATGTTAGGTGAATCATCAGCCCGTGTAAATGGTTGCAAATACTCACGCCCACTTGACTTTTTCGTATGTTTGATTATTTGCAGTTCAATTTTGCGGACCTCAAGGGCAAGGTTGTCCTTGTGGAGAATACTGCCTCTTTATGAGGCACGACTGTCCGTGATTTCACACAGATCAACCAACTCTGTGAGAAATACGGAGATAAATTGGTATGTATATGAGTTTGATACATCTCCCTTTATCAGGCTTAATATTGAATCAACATTCCTTTTTAAGGCTGTTTTGGCTTTCCCGAGCAACCAATTTGGTCATCAAGAGAATTCCAATGGCCAGGAGATTCTAAATGCTCTTCGTCATGTTCGTCCAGGCAACGGCTTCGAACCCAAATGTGTCCTCTTTGACAAGGTATACTACAACTCGATTTTTCTATCACTGATTTCTAGAACAATGAGGAAAATGTGCTCTAAACTAAACCCTCTTGAACCCAATACAAAGTTCTAAGAGTCTAAGAGGCTTATATGATTTTTTTGGACATTTTTCATTTTTTCTTAAACATTACAATCACAATATTTTTTAATGGCTCAAATTTTTTTTCGTATTCTTCAATCCTATAAAAACTGTGTACTATACTGTAAACTATAAGAACTGAATTGAAAGTAAGAGCTCAAAATACAAAGGATAGAAAAATAACAAACCAAATAATCTTGAATTCAAACGTGAGCAGAAATTTAAAAACAGACTTTCCAGGCCTTTCAACGTTTAGGCCGTTTTTCACACTCTGTTCGACTTCAAACCTAATCGCTACTTGAAGCTTACTTTCATTTGACCATGACATGTTCTCAGGTTATCGTCAATGGCGAAGGTGAGCATCCCGTTTTCTCTTGGCTCAAAACTGCCCTTCCCATTCCCTCTGATGACACCGAAAGTCTGATGGGTGACCCTAAGTTCATCATTTGGAAGCCTGTCAAGCGAAGCGATGTGGCATGGAACTTCGAGAAGTTCCTCGTGAGTCCGGCTGGTGAGCCCGTAAAACGTTATTCCAAAGGGTTCGAGACCATCAACATTGCCAAGGACATTGATTCACTCCTCCAATGAGTGTAAGATGAAATTGAAAGCCACTCAACCAAACATTTGACCCGGGACGAGTTGATCCAGACCATCCATTATGATGTGGGAACCTGAAACTTTTTGAAGGGAGGGTTCTCATTGATGTCAAGGAGAAGTGGACCACAACCAATCCTTGGTTTCCAAAGAGTTTGTGATCGGCACTATGTTTTGTGTGTGCCATATTCAGATTGATAATAAGAAACAAAACGAACTTTTAAAAGGATGTGTTTTTTATAATTGTATTTAGGTTTCTTTGATGTGAACCTGCATATTGTTTCACGTCCTTTCTTCTATTTTTGGCTCGTAATCTATTCAATTCAAGTTCTAATATGACGAGAACCAGTGCTTACGAGAGTAGTTAAGTTAGTAAAAAAGAGATTTGTGGTCTAATTTCAAACTCTGTCTTAAGCATATTCAGGTTCAAATTCAATCATGTAGACCATCAAAGAAACCTGTTTTTATCATGAAATATCAATTTTCATTTGTTTTTGAGAATGTACGAAGAAAGAACCAGCACATTCCAGCCATTTTAGTGACCATTCCGAGTTGTAAGTCTGATGCTTTTGAAAGTGCACCACCGCAGTTCTAATTATTGGATTGCTTATTATACCAAATTCTAGAGAAAACGACTTAATCACTGATTCCCGTGTATTTGTTAAGCTGCATTAATCGATAAATGAGACTCAATGTTGAAATTACTGGAGTTTTTAATGGTGTTGATGTTTCAATCAACATAATAAATGGTCAATGATTACATGGTGTTTTTAAACAAAAAAAAATGTATCGCTAACCAATGTTGCAAAATTTACAAAGTTAGAAGTTAAGGTGAAACTAAGGTTGTTTGTTCGTATCATTGTCTAGTAGGTCAGGGAATACTTGCGTATTCACTACTTTTGTAACCGTACTGATACGAACCAGACATTGCTAGATCAAAAAAGAAAGATAATTATACTACTCATTTCGTTTTTTCATTAATAGATTTGTAGTGAGTGTTTAACACGTCACTATAAAGTACTGTATGCCGCAGAAGGGGTCGAATTGTTTCAAATTCGGCAAGAAAAACTTGTACTACAGAATACTTCCTGATTACGAGCGCCACTAGATGGGTGTAAATTACATTTTACAATTTTTCAATGAGATTCCTAGGGCCCGGAAATAAATTTCTTAAAATATAAAATATTTTAAACATATTTATCCACTTTTTTCTCGATTTTTAAATAATTTGGCTGTTTCAAGGAAAAAAATAAACATATTCTCGAATATTTGAGTCAGAAAAAATGTTTCAGGCAAAATTGAGGAAATTAAATGAATGGCCAATGCTCAAAAGGGCTTACCCAAAATGAACCCAAAATACAAAAACCTCTACAACAGGGGTCGACAACCACTTTTGGGTCAAGGTCCACAAATTTGTTCACATGTTGTCAGGGACCTACCAAACAGACGTTGGTACGTACAGGGGCACACAAATTAACGATCAAAGTGCTTTGGGCCCACGAGTACAGTACTATGGATGATTCGGGGCCACTATTTAGGGCTTTCCCCATAGGTCCTTTGGACACCAATGACCACACTTGGGCCCACATTTGGGCCGCGGCCCACTGGTTGTCTACCCCTGCTCTACAAAATGGCACTTGTACTAAGATTGTAGACATTTACAACTAAAACTATTGCCATACAAGAAAAAACTGCGCCATCTATTTCGGCAAATTGAAAATTGTATTTTTCAATCAATTACATGTCAAGTATGCCTCCAAACACGGCCAAATGCATCAAATTCCCCAAAAATAATTATGGAAAATCGGGGCACACAGACAGAAATATCAAATATTGGCGTTGCCAGAAAATATTTCTTCAATATCCGGCTTTTTCAAATATTTTTTTCATAAGCTTTTGAAGAAAATATACACTGGATATTTTGTCACTTTTTTGCGAATATTTTTCCGTGCCCTAGTAATTACTAAATTATCAATTACAATATAACCACCATTAACTTCAAATTTTGTCCAATATTACAAAAAAATGGGGAAATTGCACGACCCGTTGAAAATTCCCGGAAAACGGTGAATACATTAGTCAAAATCAAAGTTAGGAAACAGGCCTTTATGTATTACAGTTGCATTGCAACATATGCTATTTACTTTAGCTTTGAGGTCACTAGATACTTAATTGTAAATTATAATCAAAAAGGTCAGTTTCTTCTGCAATTAAAGAGAAAAGTGCCAATAAAATTACCAAAAGTCTGATTTCGTTACATTATTTCTCAAAGAAATTACAAAAATAAATACTACAATTTTTGGCAATATTTATTACCAAAATTTGGTTGCCCTGCTGATTTCACGCCTTAGAGTAGTAAAGAGCTTCGATCATTTATTTTTCACTAGATAGCGTGCAAGCTTTAGTCAGGCTGATTTGGCAAGGGAGCGGTATGCCTTGAATTTGTGAGGAAAATGTTGCCCTCACAACTGTTGAGCGGACAGTTAGTTTGACCAAACATGCAAATCAAGACCAACTTTTTTAAACTCTTTCTTGAATCCACAAATCAGTTTTTGTCCATTTATGAATTGGATTAGCCCTACATAAAGCAAAAGCTTAAATTTGTGTTCTTCCTACCGGTGACTTATTCAATGTATTGGTAGAAAAGTTCCTAGTTGTAATTAGCGTCTCTAGTTGTAATATTCAAATCCAAGGTATGGTTACCTAGTGACGTCTTGGGGCTTTCAAGAAAGTGACCATTAGCAATAACAAAAAATGACCCAAAAACAGGACTCAATTCCACACTTGATTCATTGTAATTGTTGCATGGTTGACATTTGCCTGGTCACACATTTCAAATGGTTCCGCTCTTTTGTCCGCTCAACAGTTGGCGAACGGAGACACATTCTTAGGCTTACACTCCCTCTAGAACTCAATGTCCGATACTGGCCAAAGTTGCCCATAAGTTTCGTGAAAAAGCAAATATTTCCGACGAATATCGTAAAATACTTGCCCAATATCGTTTTCGGCCGAAATTACGGCCGAAATTACGGCCGAAATTTCGGTTTCGGTTTCGGTTATGCCTACCGAAACCGAAAGCAGACATGCACTATAAAGGACGGAGTTTGACAACAAAATCGAAAAAAAATTCGTCCAAAAACCACTGAAATTCAAGTTTCCCGATTTTTCAAAATCTACGCCCTACCCAACATCGAACACATGAGCAATTTAATTTTTAAGGTGGATTTTGCATTTACACAATTTTGTAGTCAGCTGCTTTCGGTTTCGGTTTCGATTAAGCCCTCTTTCGGCCGAAACTTTCGGTTTCGGTTATGAGCCCTTTCGGTCCATCACTAATTTTGGAGAAACAAACCGTAGGCAGGAGGCCGCATCGTGGAGTTAACTTCAGTTGATCTTAAATTTGCAAACTTAATTTTGAATTTTGTTCTCTCCGAGACGAATTGAAACGACGACACTGTTTTTTTCAACTCTGTATGTTTGTTTAAAGAAGATACATTCAAGTATAAGGTTCTTAGTTTAAACATGGATCATCAATGGAGAGCAGTATTCCAATAAAGCGGTAAAATCGAGACAAAATCACCCATTCTCTCAAAAAAAAACAATTCTGTGAAGTCTGTCCTGAAATCCTTGTCCCATTCAGTTTCGGATTTGATTTCCATCAATTTGATTTGTTCGACGACGAAAGAATGTATTGTGTCGAATTTTTTCAGGTTGGGCAATTGAGAGCGTGAAATTGAAGTTGAACCACATAGAGATAAAACTTGAATAGTCCATTTCCCAAGAAACTCGTTGAAAGAGTTTTGTTGAAGGGGCAAAGCCCCTTTTTGCACCCATCTTCTTTGGATCTCTTTGTCAGCTTTTGTGGGCTAATTCCCCGATAATATATTCCGTTTTAGGGCTGATAACGATTGAAATTCGAGGCGAAGGCGTCCCCGAAATTATCATTCCTTTCGAAGGACAATGAGAGTCAATGAAAGTTTGTCTCCCTTGATGGGAAGTTTTAGTAAGAAAAAATACTTTAATCCCTCCTGACGGAAAACTTCGTCGAGGTTCCTAGGCCGAAAAGGTGAGGAAGACCTCGCTTTGGTTGGTTTTTCTCTAATGCTTTATTAGGGGAAATGGAAATAAAAGTTCCCAAAATTTCCCTTCACCTCACAGGAGCCACAGAGGAACTAATGGGATTATTGACACAAATAAGAACAATGAACTTGCAGGAACCAATGAACATGAGCTTTCCACGGACAAATTCGGCTTGACAATCTTCGGTCCGGAAGAAGGAATAGAAACAGAATCACCTCCACTCTCACTCAGACTTGCTAAAAAGAGACAAAAAATGCCATTTAGCACCAAGATTCCACCACTCAAAGGTAAAAGATAGCAGTACTTGCTCTGAACAAGTCCCATGAAATTGTGCAACAACTTGTGCCAACGATCGGGATCGTCCAAATAAGCAGGATGACCAGCATTCGGAATGATTTGCAAATCACTGCTAGTAGGAATTTCCTTCAGAACAACACTCGATCCATGGCCGTCATTTTCTCCAACAACAATCAAAGTGGGCACCCTGACGTTAGTTAGCTTGCCTTGATAACTGAAGGCGGAACCAGGAGCCACGGGAACATAACCGCTGAGGAGCTCTGAAGCATGGACAAAATACTAATAAAAAGGCACAAATGAGGTTGTTTCGACTAAAATGGAGTCTTTACCAGGATTAGACAAAAGCAAAGGTAACGAGAAAGACCCGGAATAAGAGGGTGAAACTAATACCACGGGTTGATTTGGTGACAAAGCCTTGATTAGGTCGGCCAAGAACTCTTCTGGTTTGCCGTAACTACCTGAGGCTGAATTGCCAGATCCTGAGCATGGGAATGAATCGAAATCAATTATTTTGATGCAGATCTTTAACAAGGCAAGAAGAGGGGTCTGTTTTTACATACCTGGCAAATCCACAGCAATCACTCTGTGGCCCAGGGTAGACATGGTTTGGGTGGTATCGATCTGGTTTTGCCATGTTGAGGAGGTAAATGCTGCTCCATGAAGCAAGAACAAGGTTAGACCTGTGGCCTCCACTACATTTCCCGGCTCAGCCAATCGGTAAAAGACATCAATACCCTGCAGTAAAAACGCCTGTTAACATCTGCAAGAAGATAATTACTCCTCAACTACTATTACCTTGACTTTGACGGAACTTTCAGATATTGAGGCTCCTTCCACGGAATCTAGTACATTCTGGGGAATGTCTTTAGCGAGATAGTCTTGATTTCTCCAATCAATTTCAGCTGTAACCAGTCCGAACAATAAGAAGCTTATTGAAAGGGCACAATACACTCGCCTTTGTCTTTGAGAATCCATTTTCAAACTGGAAAGAGAACACAAAAGGTGACACAAGGAGAGGGCCTAATTGCCACTGTCGAGCCTGTGAAGTGTCTTCAGTTGTCGTTTGATTGCGCCCACCTGGACATCAAAGGTTATACCTAGATGGGTGAAATTCAAATAAAAAATATGAGCAACTTTCTCATGTTCTTTTCAAATTTCCAATCAAATTGTTTCATTTTTTTAAGTTTGTATCAATCTCTATTTGTTAATAAAAGGAGAAAACATCTGTCTTTAAATCCTCACAACACTTCGTGCCTCCTTTGTGCATTAGATGAAAAAAGATAAAGCTCAATAGAATATGCTATTTTAGGGGTATCTAAAAAAGCTCTCTTTCATAAACATCTTTTCTTGAGCCCCGAATCTCGTGTCTAGTTTATCTTTTAAGGAGAGAAGGGCAAACTTTATGATTAAAAAGCAACTAGTGCCATGGCAATTCTAGCTTTGTCTACTATCTGCTTCAAGAGATATCATCGACATTAGTAACATACGCAGTTCGTTTTTGAGGACCCACACCCTCAACTAACCATTGATATCTACACCCAATGGTTCTTCGTGCATTTAGGAGCTATACAGACAATTCTGTCCAACCTCCAGTGTAAAAGCCTTCGTCCTGTATTTCAGAGCTTCAAGCTCTGTCAAATACGAGTCTTGAGTCAATACATGACAAATCAATTTGGAGTGTTGGCTGTGCTATCTGATTTCAATCCCACGGAGCGGCCCCAAGAATAGAAAAATAGTACGAGTCTCAAACTAAGGAGGAGGATTTGAGTCGGCATAATCCATTGTCGAGATAAACGGAAACTTCTCCACATTTTCCTTTTTTGTGTGTGGGACACGGTTTGCATTGAACGAAACGATAACACCTTCATTGCTGTTGGGTTGTGAAATTGGAAAACATTTGAACGGTTTTGTTTCAATCCGAGGGAGGTTCTGGATCGAGTAACCAGTTTGAAAGTGTGCATATTAATTACCAATGGTTTAAGCAAATGCAAATAAATTTTGAATTATGTTTGTTCGAAATATGGGACAACATTTTGAGCTGACAACATTTAAAATCAAGATGTATTAGTAGAGCTTGTTGGAATATGTAGGCTGTCCAGATTAATTCTACCTCCAACTAGAGCAGGCCGGTCATGAAAAATGTTTTTTTTTTGCATTTTTGTTTTGGATTGTTGAGTGCCAGGGACGGAGGGTTGAGCCTCACCCGGCCAGCGAAGCCAGCCATCACATCATTCATTTTTCCGATAGGCATTCTCATGTCTGGTATCAGATTGGTTCTCCATCTGTGGGTGTGATTTAGCGTCTGAACGTTTCCTTGAGAAAGGTAAGGGAGGAGAATCGAACCTGGGACTTTTCTCACAACAGGAAACTGCGCTATCCACTACACCACGTCTCCTCCCACAGACGTGGTGTAGTGGACCATTGTGGACAGCAAGGGCCGTTTATCATCAGCGGCTAGTTGAAACTTGATCAAACAAATGTATTCATGGAAGGCAATTTCTTTTTAAAAACATAACGTAGTTTGGGCATGTGACCTCCTGCCTAAGCCTTACTTCTCCCAAATTGTAAATATATTAAGGTGCTCAACGACTTATTATTCAATTCACAGGCATTAATTCACACAATTATGGAATTTGGCAATGAAAGTCTGTCTTGCGCATGTTCATTTGTTTGGGCAAGTATTTAATGATAATCTTTGCAAATATTTGCCTTTTCACGCAACTTCTGGCCACTTTCAGTAGGAAACAAGGCAGACAAGTGGCAATTGTTGTCATTTTCTCTGTCTTGTTTGCTGTTGAGACTGGCCAAAGTTGTCCAAAAGTTGCGTGAAAAAGCATATACTTCCGACGAATATTGCAAGAACTTGCCTTTGCAAGTAGAAGATCACGGTACAAACAAAAGTATGCAAGACGTATTCTCAATACCAAATTCTATAAACGTGCAAAGAAATAGTTGCAAATTGTAGAAAATCAACGACATTGAGCACCTTTGTATAATTTGGAAGAAGCAAACCGTAGGGAGGAGGCCACATCCCGAAAACTATAAGTTTTCAAAAATTTGCCTTCTACGAATACGTTTGTTTGGGCAGGGTTGAACTAGCCGCTGATGATAAATGGCCTTTGCCACCCACAATGAAATTTCACAATCGGCCTGCACTAGTATCTCCACTCTATAGACCTCTATGGTTTAGAGGTGTCAGTGCTGCCATTTTTGGCTCAAGGCCCACCTAATTTGACTTTTGATAGTCATGGGCGCTCCTAACAGATTCTGATAGATTCATGGGCCTTCATGATTCATGATTCATATCAACATAAAAATAAAAGAGCTCTGGACCCACGAGTACAGAACTATGGGTGCTCTCGGGCCCACTATTTTGGACTTGCCCCAGAGCTTCTGGGTCCACCAACTACCGCCCTTGGGCCCATTGGTTGCTTTCCCCCGGTCTAGTTGTAGTTATTATAGCTATAGTTCTAGTGAGAATTTTCACCCAAAAGCCTAAACAAGACTGATAGGAAATCAATATGGCAACACTGCTAAAAACCCCGACTCGAAACACATCAATTCACCTACCCAATGACCTACCTGAACTATCACGTTCTTAAATCCTGTTTTCTTGTTCAAATTGTTATTCCGGGATGCCGATTTGCGTCATTTTTGGTTCACCCAAAGATCGATTACGATAAAGTAATTCGAAAATGTTCATTACATCCTCTATGCCATTGTCAAATGAAATTTTCATTCCATGGTTTTGTTATAGATGGATTAATAGCCCCAGCTGAAGTGGTTTCCTTCAGTGCAAATTATTGTTTCATGAAGGCTCTTTACTTGATTCTTTATCAGTATCCGTATTTCGCGTATGGTTTTCGCCGATTTCAGTATTTGGGCTCAAAAAGAGTTTTTGGCATAAAATTGGAAGAGACAATTGCTCTAAAATGCCTTGGGTGTTCCAAAAGTACGATCCGTATCCGATTTGCCCAGTTTAGTTGAAACTTTTTTGGTCAAACTTTTCAGTTTTGGTGAAAAGCCCTTTCGGTTCATTTCCATTTTTTAGTATTTATCGGGCTTCAACAAGTCTCGAACAAAAAGAATTAGTGTCGGATTTGTTTAGGCTAAAATAACAAAACCATTGGTGCCAAGTTCTTTTTAGTGCCAAGGGCTTGCTTCCTACAGAAGCTAGAGGTAGTTAGGAGCTGACTTTGTTTTTTTTTCGCTCCCCAACAGATTTGACGTGTCTGAAAGGTCAGCTTCAACAAGTTTTTCCGATGAATCTTAATTTAGGTACAATCTTAATTTGGCCACATGAAGACTTCTAGCTCATTTAAAAGTGGCTTTTAAGACAAGCGCCTTGGATAAAAGACTTTTTCAACAGCAAGTAAGACCATCTCTGTATTGATGGTTCTTTGAAAGTTGCAATGTTTATCGAAGCGGGTGGAACGGAAAAGACATAAATAGGCCTAATCTTGGGAAAAGTCGGCAAATTTGTCATTTTTTGTACCCTCGAAAAGACAAAGTTTTATCTTTGTTTTCTGCTTCCAAAACGCATATCTCAGCTTTGTGATCTTCTTAAGGAATAGAATCAGCTGAGAGCTTTGAATAATGTTGGCTATTGTTTGCAAATTGATCGTTAAACCCAAGAGGGGATTGTCGGAATGACCCAATTTCCCCCGCATGTTGTTCTTGACGAGCTTGCCAAGAGAATTGATTCACTCCAGATTTTCCCTAGAGGATCGTCTTCTTCGCCATTATTGTCTTGCGCGTCGTCCAAAGGCTGTACAAGCTGATACCTCCTCATGACAAGGACATAATCACTAAAGATGGGCATCTTTCCTTGAAGTTCCATAGGGTTCCTAAGAGCCATCTCGATTTTTTAGGACTAAACTAAGTTCGTTAGTCTGTACGTCCAATGTCTTGCTTTCCCTTCTTGTTCCAAGCGTTCACAAGGGGCCCATTGGCGATCACAACAAGAGCTAATTTACTTAAGGCATGGATGGAAAAGGCGTGCGAGCCAAAGCGAACTGAACTGTCCGTCTTTTTTCAGGTCTGACTTGATTTGTCGGTCAATGGAGCATCATCGATCAAAGGAGTGATATTTCCTAATGTACATCCCATTGTCCGGGATTGTGGAGGCAATTTCTGGCGTCCACACTCGTCCTTGGGCTAGTCGTGTGGTGACCCTGAGCCTGATGCGCTCGTGGATCTTGAAAGAAAAGATTCTCCTTCCATTTCTATGTCCATGCATTTGGTTGCCTTATTTCCACAAGAGGGAAACGGATACTATCCCCTTGTATATTCAACGTATGTATTCCACGCTACCCGACCAACGGATGTAAGTCATTGGAAAGTCTTCATTGGAACATCGGAACTTTGGTGGGGAATTTATGGCTGTTTTGATCCTTTTTGGCAATCCAATCAAAGATGAAATTCATGGCCGAATTATTTTTCTATTCCAATCGAAGGGAATTAGTCTCGCATTTGAAGGTAAAATTGCCAATTCGCGCCGAGTTGTTGATTCCCGAGGGAGTCAGAAGAGATTTATTTGCTGAAAAGACAAGGGAACTTTGAAGACGTGGGAGTTTTGCAGTCGCCCATGGGACTTTGGAACATCATCTGTCTTTCCGTTGGCCGAGCTGAAAATGTTCTTTGCTCGAAAAAGAATAGAGAGAAGGGGTGTACGTATGTATGCAGTGCATTCACATACCATCTAATGTACACAGTGTACGTTCGTATGTATGAACCCAGTGTACACACCGCAAACAATCAGTTGTGCCAAGCCTTTCGCCTTCACAAAAGTCTTCCTGGTCCATCGAAAGAAGGCTTACAAATCCTTTGCCAAAGGCAGTGTGTCCTTTCAAGTAATCAGATTCCCTCCTTCTCGATCCCCTCTACTCATAATTTGGCAGTGAGCAAGGAACGAGTCCATGTAGTAAATAATTTACTCACTGGTTATCGACCATCACCAACGCAACCCAACGATTTTTATCTAATGGGATTGACACCCAAAGGCGAACCCTTGAAGGCATGAATTGCATTTTTGTCGTGCCCAAGTTTTCTCCCATCCAGACATCAAGAGGAAGATCTGGGAGATCTTGTCGTTACTTACACTGTATGTATGGCGTTCCACGTGTACGTACACTTCAGTAGATGCCAACCAACCGAAGGCGCTGAAGCAAATTCGCCGAACCCCGTCTTGAAATACCCGTCGTTTTTCCCCCGGACAAAGATACGAGCTCGTCGTGATTGCCTTCTTCTTTCTTTACTGTTATGGTAGTGCATGTCTTCCTTCAATCGAGTTAAGGAGCCGCCTAGATACACGTATTTGGTTCAGGCCTTTTGGTTGACGAGAAACAAGGATTAAGTCCGAACCAACGTCAAACGTCTCGGAATGTCTTAGTCAAGAGTTATGTTGTTGCTCTCTCGATGTTGGCTAATGAATGATGATGCCCTGAAGAGTTGGATATATTGTATCCACTCTTGCTCATTCGTCTCGACAGAGAAATAAAACTTTTACCAGAGTTGGGACAAATCGGTGAGGCACCTTTTTCTGGTCCCATCTCGCAACGGCTTTTCGCGCGTCCAATCACCGATCACCGATCCAAAAACTCCTCGGACTTGGGAACCTCTCGCTTCCTGCTGAACGGAAGATCGGATGAAGAAAGCGAGTTGGAACAGAGCCGCCATTTCCTTTAAGAACTTGGACCAAGTCAGAGTAGTGTTGGAAAACAATTCAGAGAGTTTTGAAAATTCGTCAATTTACCAGATCCGTCAGTGTTTGTTGTTATTGTTTGAACAAGGCGATCCAGATTTTGGGAGCTATTGAGCCTACAATTACTTCAGGTAAGATGCTTCTTCTCCTTAGGGGTTCGGATCGTGTTCCATCTTTCTCTTTACATCCCAAACATATGCCGATGGTTCTCGTACTTAAAATGCCTTTGATGTTTACGAGAAGTGAAAATTGGAGAGGCACCTTCAAATCTCTCTAGAAAAATTATCCTTCGTGTTCCATTTTGGGTGTCCTCATAAACCAAAGAAGACCGTCTGCCAGGATGCACTTTTGACTAATTTGAAAAAAAACTTGGCCTTTTAGATGGAAAAGAAGCCAGAGGATGAAGAGAATCCTCTTCTAATATATTTCGAAACTCATGATTGCCTGCATGGAACAGCTTTCAACATAATCCTTTGCATATCCAATAAACGTCAGTTCCATATTTTTGCGAAACACGGAAGACTCCAATCACCCCTGGTAAATGATTGGGGAAGTTCCTCTTTCCACTTGCTGCCTCCTTTTTGGAACCTCATTCATGGTGTTCCCATTTCTCAATTTCAATCCACCGGAATGGAACCCTTGCGGCTTAAACCCGCTCTTTTATCTGGCCAGCTTCTAAGACTTGACTCGGCATTTGGTTGTTTTTGGGTTGGTCCACTCGTAAAGAACAGTTTACTGGAGTACTGCAGTTTGGCGATTTAGACGGACGTCAAGACTTGGCCGATTTTTGTCTAACATGCTGTTGGGGGTTGACTGTGAAAGATAAAAGGGAATGGGAACGCACCTAATCCTTTTAGTAACAACACATGGTTGAGACTATCTCTCTAATGTATTTACTTTTCTGAAGCCAATTGCTATTCTGAGGCTTTCAAGACAGACATTATAATCATAAAACAAAGCCTAGCGTCGAGCTAACCTTGATGGTTTCTCAGGGAGCAAAGAGGGCCTTTTTTGTCGAATTAACTAACCCATGGCTTATACATATGTTCACTAGCCCATTATTTTTGCTTTAGAAGTTCTTGAATAAGGGCAAATTTCGAGGGCAAATAGGGTACTTAATTTCCACAAAAAAAAGCAAAATTCTTAAGCAAATCTTGTTAGGCAAGACGCTTTGAGTTTGTTCACCAATGTTACGTTGCAAAGTTTGTGAAGCCATGATTTGAATCACGTTCATGCTTGTCCGTCTTCGATCATACTGGTGACACGCCCACTCCACAGATTATCTGTCTGGAAAAAGTCAAGAGACATCAAAACACCTCATGACAACATCTGCAAGGAAGAAAATCACACAAAAAGGGTGTTCGTGGATCGATCCATCACTCACGCTCGACATGTCCCTCATTTCATAGAACTCAAAATCCCATATGTCAAAGATGACAGAAAAAGGGCAACGCTGTTATAGAATAAGCAGTCATGGGATTGGCGCATTTTGGTTCGCGACAAACTTTCCAGGTGTTTTTCTTTCTCGAGATTCATGTTTTGCGAATCCCAATGGATCTCAAAGAACCGACTCTATTCCCCGAGGAGTCAATCAAGACTTTGGAACCCAATATTGTTCCAAAGTGCATCTCCTCGACTGTCAAGAGGTTCCATAGGAAAGGGGGGCACCATCGCACCAATATGGAAGGATCTTTCCTTAAACCTTTTCACCCGCTCTTCATTTTCGGGTTTCGCCTTTCCATAGAGGCTACCAACAGTTTTTGATCTTTAAATTGAATAATAAGAGCACATCCTTGGAACTGTTGAATTCCATAGAAAATTCTTTTCTGAAGTTGAATTCTTAAAGAATGGAATATTCTCAACAAATGCATCAATCGATAAACGATTATGAAAAAATGGTTGTGAAAGACCTTGAATGCGATCGAAAATGTGAATTAATTTAAATTGGTTTTAAAGTTTGCTTTGTTACAACATTTAAGAGCTTTTTCGGCTTTTGGCAAGGTTTGGGAGTTTTTTTGTGTTTTTAAGTGTTTTTTGTTAGTATTTTTTATATGGCAGCACTTATTCAACCTTGGCGATGGAAAATCAACACTTCTCAAATTACGTAATTTTTACGTAAAAAAAATCCATTATTTTTAATTTGTACTCAAAAAATATTTTTGGGTAAAACAATCGCTATTTTAACGACGTTTTAAGTAACAATCGTTCGCGGCCACTTTTACCCATCACATCAATTACAAAACCAATAAATTCTCTCTACAAGACAGCTTTTCCACTACCATATTTTCTTAACAATTTTTCATCACCAATATCATACCCAAATTCGAATATGAAAATACAAATGAATTGCCGCCATTCAATCTACAATGTTCCTTGATTGTGACTGAATAATCCAGGAACAGAATGAAGGTTTTGTCCGAAAAGTTGTATGGAAGTGAAATTAGGTTGACTTTAGGGGACAAGGGTGTCAAAGAGAAGGAACAGGGAACAATCTGACCACACATGCTAGTGTCAGACTAAGCTGTGTATGTATGTCAATCGCAGTTGACCACATTGTGCCATTCCAACCAAAGTCGATATGGGGGACACACTTTGTCCTCCTTTTTCTTTGGTAAGAAGAAAATAAGAGCCTTAGTCGAGCAATAATTTGGTGCATCACGATCGTTAGTGGGTAATTACGGACCGAAGTAAGAGTATGAGACACTTTCATTATTGACAGTTATTAGCCATAAATGGTGTTCATGTGTCCCATCAACAATTTGATCGACCATCTTGACTAAGGATGGACCTGGTTTTGGTAATTCATTCGATCGATCGATCCATCGCTCAATGGGAGAAGGATGCTAGAGCCTCCAGCAAAATTCCTGGTTCCAACTTCAGAGAGGGTGAGAGAGAGGGCTCACCAAAAGTTAGCAAGGACGTGTGGGTGCCATTGGATCTCTCTCCTTTGTCAAATGTCAATGACAAATGTATTGTTTATTGATTCTGTCCACCACCACTACCGACAATCCTACGAGCATCACCATGAGGGCTTGGTCGATCCCCATCTCGGTCAAAGGCCAGTAACTGACGATAGTGACAGAATACTAATTCCCCCAAATGTGATCTTGCTGTAGAATGTCCTTTTTGTCTTCTTTTGGAACAGAGGAACAGAGGAGGTCCGCTTTGAATGCCGAGAATACGAGTGATCCATTGAACGTGTTTCAAAGTACAGTACGCTTGCTCTTTCTTCATTGGGTTCCAATTGGATCAGTGAAGGTCAGAAGGTCCAATGGCGCAACAGATTGGAGTATATTGGAAAATGGCCGCCAAACTTTGATGAATTACAAGCTCGAGCCTTCTGGGTCAGTGGAGGCCCATTTTCGGATGATGAAGATGAAAGAAAGTTGAAAAGTTGGAAGTTGGAAGGGAGCCTTTTTGCTGATGAATAATGAATTGATACGGATATTATGTTCGGCGGAATACTCACACACCCTGTTGGCTCAGATATTGGGCGGCATAGCCTCTTATCCTTAATGAATCCACCAGGGAGGCTTAAGGAGGCATATTCAACCTTCATTACCCATATCCCGTACTTCATCGAGCAACCATTTTGGTTACAAGCTTGCGGTCATTAGTCATGAATGGACAGGAGCAAGTCTTGTTTGAACTTTGCCATGCCACGCTGGCCATCTCGTGGGTAATAATGATTATGATTAACCAGTCCATCTATGCATGGAGTACATGTGGCGAGTGCTATGGTAATGAATCTTGTCTTCCTCGATCCACTTGGACGAGAAGAAGGAGGAACAGCTTGCTCTTGGATCTTTTTTTTCTGTGAGCTTTTATGTGTTCCAATGTCTGATGGTAAATGCTTAAGGTCCAAGCACCACGGAAGCACGAATCCCCCGGAGATGAGTCAAGTTTGGTATTTTGTGAAGAAGATAACTTTCCCCAAGAGTTTGGCCATGTTTTGGAGAGCTCGAGCAAGGAGAATGGCTCTGAACTAATCGAAGTTCATGGATGGAACAGCAAGTGCTGCTTGCTCGCGTGCCATGTGAGAATGTCCGTCATGAGGGAGAGAAACTTTCCACATTTGTCCAAGTTGTTCTGCCACGTGGTTGAGCAATTCCAATATATTCCATTGGTTGTTTCTCTTTCTTTTACAATCATCCAGGCCCGTCCAGCGCTCAAAGCTCTCTTTGTTGTTGTGAAATGTTTGCCTAGGCTTTGGCTAGAATTTATCACTTGGAAACGAGAAAGTGTCTAGAGGTTGTGCTGTGTGTTCCTTGTCGATCTTTGGCCTTTGCTGCTTGCTCTCAAGCATCTCCGTTTCCCAAGGATGCCAAGGAAAAGAGCCGGGCCAAGTAACAATTCCTCGTCATTCTCTTTTCAGGTCATTGAAAACCAAGATACGTGAAATGAAGTCAAAACCATCTTGGAACCAATAGTTAGTTGGACCAGCTATTGGGTTTTCACGAGGCAGCACCATTCCAACGGCGGCGGATCGCTCACGATCCGATATTTCACCGTTTCCGTGGTGTAAACAATCTACTTCAGTTAGTGGTGGTCCATACCAAGAGGCATCCATCCATCCATCCATCCATCCTGTGTGTATTTAAAGCGCAGGAAGTCGTCGTGAAAAGACGAGAGAGGGACACACACCAGCTCACTCAAAAAGTGACAGCTCTTTGAATACAGCCAAGCATTTAGACACTGGTTGTCGAGTTTTGAAATATTCCATCCTTGCCTCATGCTCCCTGTTGTTGTTGTTGTGGATGTTATCGTCGAAGAAAGCGTGCCTTTGAATCTTGAAGATCCCAGGCAAAACCAAGAGTGAAGAACGAAGAGGAGGAGGACTTGCTGGAGAGCCTCGAGGCTGTTGGATGGATCAAACAAAGAAATAAGATGATCATATCAAGCCGAGCGTTCTGGGTGGGCTTCTATTTTCTGATCTCGGGTAGGGAAATTGATGATTGCTCGAGTCTAAACTGAAATGGAAGACTACCTACTTCTACTACTACCTATCTTTAGAGAGAAGGTAGTAGGTATGTAGTCGTCTCAAGACGGTGGAACATTGGATTGTGTTCGGTTTTCCAGATTTACTGTGGCCGTCGTGGTCTTCGAACGTGGAGTCCTCGTTGGTGAATGACAAACAATGGATGAGCTCCTTGTCCAATAAAGAAGGCACATTCACGGCAGACTTTGAGGAGGAAAATGGAACGACCATCGCTGTGCGCGATGGAACCAAAGCCATTCTTAATTGCAGGGTCTACCTTCGACACGATAAAACAGTAAGTCGCCCGCCCAGCCAGTTGTAGTACACTTCTTGGACTTTCGTAAATTGGTATAAACACGGTGGCACGATGTGCTAGTACGTCGTACGTAGTTTAGTGATGGACCGAAAGGGCTCATAACCGAAACCGAAAGTTTCGGCCGAAAGAGGGCTTAACCGAAACCGAAACCGAAAGCAGCTGATTACAAAATTGTTCAAATGCAAAATCTGCCTTAAAAATTAGAATGCTCATGTGTTCGATGTTGGGTAGTCGCAAATTTTGAAAAATCGGAAAACTTAAATTTCAGAGGTTTTTGGACCATTTTTTTTATTTTGTTGTCAAACTCTATTTTACATAGTGCTTGTCTGCTTTCGGTTTCGGTAGGCATAACCGAAACCGAAATTTCGGCCGTAATTTCGGCCGAAAGCGCTTTCGGTCCATCACTAGTACGTACCCTTCTTCTACTCGCAAATAAGGCGTAATAGCCTCTCTATCCATCATTCTGATCGATAAGTGACGGACAGAGGCCCCTGAAAGTTGGGAATTTTTAATCATGCCACTCACAGACCCCCTGGATGGTCCAATTTCACTTTTTAATCAAAAAGGCAAACTCTTGGAAATTACAAGACAACATGAATTATGAATAAGTATATGCAGCTTGAAGGAAGGTTGCAATCAAATAGCTCCACATCGAGAAGAATCCCATTGAATGCAGAATAGTTTTACGCCAAAACGTTATAAACTTGGACTGAACAGAAGTTTCGTCCGTCTCATTAGAAATTGAAAGCAGCCGATAAAAGAATGACGTAGATTTGAGGGTTTTGTTTGCGACAAAATATATAAAAATATAAAATATGTCATACTTTCATTCATTTATGTTTTAAATTGGGAAAGCAAGTTATATTCTTCTTCTCATTCGGTGCCTGATGGTTTTTGCTTTCGAGTATGCTTACCAAACCAAAGTGTTCACCAAATTTCGCCCGAAAACATTTTAACTTTATAACTAAAAATAATTTTAACAAGAACCTGGATTTGAAGCAAATCATAAGGGACAACAATAGTGGTTCCGCTCTTTCTCGTTCAAAAGCACTTTCTTAGAAAATGCATTGCTCGAGTCACTCTGAGAATTGCTATTATGTTTACAATGACACTTCAAGTGCAGTTCCCGCGGGATTTGAGAATTTCTCAAAGGAGTTCAGATCAACTTGGTGTTGGTGGCATATTTAACGTTTTACGTCTCCTAGGATTAAAACGAGGGGAAGTTCTCCAACAACGACCTGCTTTGTGTCACTCCCATTAGTATTCAAAGAGTGCAATATCAATCATCGGATGCACTTAGTTATGACAGTAATCTGGTGGAGGCGTTTCTGAGGTTTGGCAAAATTAGAGCCTTGCTACGTGTTTATTTGCCAAACTGCAACACGGAGTTTCCACCAGTTTCCAGGGTAAAGAAGCCTTTTTACACCTTGTTAAGCACAACAAGATAGATCCAAGATGGGCCGAACATTGAAAAAAGGGGAACAAGCCGATAGGTTGTCGATCCTGAAGAAACAAGCAAACAATGCCCGATCCTTGGTTGCGTGGAAGTTTTCCCGCTTCGCCAAAAAAGCTGCCCATTCTTTAAGAGATTCAGTTTCATGGCTTGAAGGCATTCGTGCGTGAATCTTGCTCCGGTATTGGACTTTCCGTCCGCAGTTTTTCCTCCAAACCTTCGTTAATTGGCGAGTTTTGAGTTAAAGTGTTCCGTTCAAGATGGTGGCATTGTTTGGGCGAAAATTTTCAATTATTCTTTGTTGATGGATTCTGTTCATTTAGGCTCTTCGGTGGTCCTTTTTGTTAGATTAATGGCAAAAAGACAATGGATTTCCTCGTGCTCCTTTGCGACCACTTCCTGGATATCCTATTAAGTACACTTGTTCGCACCTTGGTGCTAAAAAGACGCTTTTTGTGCCATTCCTCATTTCCCCTTTGCAAAAACCTCCACCTTCTTATTGGATCCTCAATGCAGGAGAAGGACGAGGACCTGTCTCTTGGGAACATTGCCAAAACGAAGGACTCTCCGATCATGTAAAGCAGAAATGAATCTGCAAATCTGTCGTGGAATTACGCGTAAACCACATCACCAACGTCATAGCATTTGCGAGTGTGCAAAACTGAAGGACCATTTTTCTCCCGAGTCACCGAGTCGTCTACGGTGTGTAGTAAAAGAAAATGGCACCCTATCTACTTGTCCTACTTGTCCTTCACGTGTGGGACAATTGTGGAACTCAGTGGAGTGCAAATTTAGCACAGCAAAGGGCACAATAAAAGTCCGGCCCAAACTCCACCTACCAACGGCAGACGGTTTGAGAGGATAATAGCGATTGCCAAAGTGGTAAAACTTCATTTATAATGGTATTAAGGAGGGAAACTTTTTTTCAAGCAGCTCCATTCTCGGACTTGGGGCCCATTTTGGTTTGCATTAAGTAGGGATGAGTCGCCAATTGAAGTCGAAGTGACCCCGGAGGCGTCCATTCTAAACTTGAGAGAAACTTGGAGAGGGCGAGTAAGGCGAAAATGCATTAGATATTAGTACTCCACACGCCATACCATGAAAGCCTTTGTGGGCTGAGGTGATTCTCGGAGCGTACTTGTAAAACGTGTAGGGTGCACGGGTGTGACCAGAATTTGTTCAAACAATTTCCGTAAGCTTTAAATTCCTTTGAGATAGGCTCTTTCCTTGCGTACGCAAATTGTGGTACAAGAAGACATATATGTCTTATCCCACGGGAACACTTCTTTTCCTCGGCCCCTAGAGTGTTACTTGTCGACAACTAACAACAATGGGACATGGCTGAAGAAATAGAACACTAAAGAGTTGGCACGATTGAGATAAGATAGATTCTAGGGTAAGGTTAGGTTCAAGCCAATTTCTCTTTGGAACTTCTCCTGCAATCTCGTAATCTCTTTATTTAAAAAAAAGTGGCTTGGTTTTAATAGAGGTCATTTGTCTTGTACAAACTTTGACGCCATTCCTCGTCTTGATGCACTAATCAGTGGGCCCTTAGCTGGTTAGAGAATGAAGATCAACGAGCAGAAACAAGTCTTATCTCACCCCAGCAGTGAAGAGATGCTCTTTTTTTTACATGTGATGCATCACCAAACAAAACTTTGTTCTGCTGGACTAAGCCATAAATTCTCATTACTCATTCTGATAATTCTTTTTTTGCCTCTCAAAGATTCCACACTCAATCTAAAGAGCTGACAATGGCAGTTCTAATGGTGCATTGTACACACACCCCATGTAAGCAATGATCGGGAGTCCTTTCTACTCTGAACTTGTGACTGGAAGTAAAGACAGGACCTCCCTAACTTCTCGGGTGTGAAAGGTCAAGTAAGGCTCTTTCACAAAGAAAATATGTCGCAGAGCCTGTAAAGAAACGACGAACATTATGCCATTTCTCAAGCTTCAAGAAACTTTTACGAGAATGTCATGTGACACACTAACGTTCGGCAGGCCCTTTGAATGATTGAAGTGAACCCAATTGAACAAAAGATGCTGTTAGATATGCTCTTAAGATGATCCAGACATTCAAGGAACAAGGAATTGACATAAAACACACACATCGTGCCTTGTGATCGTGTGTCCTTTCCGAGGTAAAAACGGCCACCCTGAAATATCTGCAGTACTTCTGGAAATGAACATGCTCGGTAACCATACCCAAAACAAGGCACCACAAGATGGACAAAGATAATGAGCGTGACATAACAGTGAAGCAAACAAGATTTCGCATTCAAACTTTTTGGTTTTGTGTACCCCAGTGTTGAGTTGTTCCAAGCATAAAGTCCCCCTAGGAATTAATGCATCCCACCCCTTTGGAGTCGATCCAGATGTGAGCGTTGTGCAGGGAATTAAAATTGTTCATGTCATCACTTAACATGGCTTGCTTTCTGCAAACCCCCCCGACTGACATGAGACGAGATCGCAATCTGAAAGACAGCCCCTTCTCTTGGAGAGATATCAGGAAGCGCCGTCTCCAAATAGAACATGTTCGTTCCTCAAGTCTCTTTGAGCTCATTTTTGTAATGGACCACAGGGTTGCTTAGAGTGTGCATGCCATGTCTTTCTCTCTCTCCATGTCTTTAATGCAAAAGGGGTCGAAGAAAGAACTTCTACATTGACCTTAATTTCAGCTGGAAAAAGCCTCAATTTCTGAGGGGCCCTTCCTTCACGGTTTGGTTGCATCCACCCCAATTATACAACACAGTCTTTGGCCTTCGCTTGAGTAAGCTTTGATTTGATGTGTAAATTTTGGCGGGAAGCCCAACATGGCAAGATGGGAAGTGCAATGGGGATTCACTAAATTTAGCTGACTCAATGACTCCTGGCTTTCTCTCTTCCATTGGTTGAGAAAATGTTGCACAACGGCTTTCTTTTCAAAGTTACATCGTCAAATCCGGCCAGGGGAGCAAAAACTAAATTCAATTTGATTTTTGCACCACACATTTGTCAAACTCAAATTTGAACGAAAAAAAAAACTTTAACAAAAACGTGGACAGAAAGGAGAGGAGGGGGGCTTGGCTTGAGCGACAAAGTTTGCCATAATGATGTGATGAAAGTGCATTTCTCGGTGAGTGGAACTTTTCCTTCCATCCATTGTCATCAAGCCATTCCAACAGATGCTCCAATGATCCAAAAATTGTAGCTTGCCAGCCGACACCACTTTGCCTGTTTGTTAAGCTGAATCTACAATGTTTCGCACGGTTGGGCATTTCAAGGCGTACCTGGCAAATTGGTCCTAAAAACAATCCTTTCAAACAACTGGCTCTGATTGTTGGACGGCAATAAAGGCTTTACGATGGTAGTTTCTCGGCCTCAAGGCTTAGAGGGTCATTCTCCTTGGGTCTGACAATCGCACATTCACCAACAATCAAGGCCTTCTCCCAGGTTAGAAAATGAGAAGGTTATCTGAACCTTGAATCCCCTCTCTTGTAGCTACGCCTTGGGTCTGAATTTTCTTGTTACAGACGTTAATCCCCGCCCAAGCCTTGAAAAATCAGATGAGGTCCTTGAAGCCTTGGCGTGTTTTATTCAAGAGCCTGGGGCGTTGTAAACAAACAGACAGAATACCTGGATGGACGGACCTCTCCCTGTCTTGACTTGACCCCGGTGTCCGTGACAGATAGCCAATTTACTACTTGTCCAACTTGAAATTGGTCAATTTTTTTGTTGCTCTTCTCTCTGGAACGTGTTGTCTGCAACACGTTTGCTTTTTATCCAGAGGTGGGCACCGATGCCCGATGAGTCTAGTTTGTAGAACAACACTCAAGAAATCATGCAAATTTCGGATATATTTTGCGTCTTTTCCTCTACCTGCTTGACCCTTTGATTGAATCAATAACTCCAAAATGTTCTAAGAGGTCTACCGATGAGTTGGATGAGTCGAGAAAATTTTAATTAAATCCTTTGATGGTAATTTGCGATTAACTTTTTTGGTTTGATTGATCCTGGAAGAACATTTGAGTTGTCATTCCAGGGATAAATATAATTTCTTTGCTCAAGCAGTCATCCAATTCGCATGATAACCGAAATGAGCTAAAATTTGAGACAAATTATTGAACTGTGAGAATTCAACGAGCTCTGAGCACTATTGATGGCACAATGCATAATTTGATCCCGCTATGCAATAAAAGAGACCATTTTTTGTTCCGACTTTTTTGCTGTCTCTAAATAAGTATTTGGAAAAGCAAGCTCACTTCAGTGAAATGACTCCCTCCATTCATGCCAACCCTGTTCTCTGTGTTGTTTCACTTTATTTGCAGGACTTCGGTCAAGGAACTGATTACTTTGTAATCTAAATCTCTGATCTATCCACTCAAAATGAGAATTTGAAATAACTTATACCCGGAATGAGTAAGCTTGCGTTTTGATAAAAAAATATTCCCAAATTCATGAAGAGTCTGTTTAAAATTTGAGCAGCAAGTGACATAATTATTTCCCAATTTTTTTTATTGCCAAATTGAATTTGATTTTGGTTCACGTGTAGTAATTGACCACTATTTTACATTCGTCGTTGGTCAGTGTTGGAGTTTGTTTACTAACAGTCACGGTCAATGACTTTACACGAGAAGTGCCTCCATTTAATCTTTTTAAAGCAAACGTTCATAAAAGAGTCTGCCTGTTTCATGTCACCGTAGAGCGGTTCTTGCATAAAGCCTTAATTAAGCTCCAATTTGCTGTAGGCGGTTTTAACGACTCAATTGAGAGATGAAAAAGGAAAAGGAGGGTTATTTTCAAATTCGAGTGGACAATTTTTGCCACGCAGTCTGAGGGAAGACACGAAATGTGTATTCGTGGCGAGGTCCCCAGTGTGCCATTGTGTCCTTCGTTTATGCTTGTGTTTGAAGGGCCTCGGTTATCTTGGGAATTGCCACCACCGGAAATGAGGCTTTCGCATGCTCACCCTCACGTGGTGAGGCACCCAATCCCTTAGGCTAGAACAATTTGACTCAAATCCATCTTCCCAACACTCAATTCTTTGCTGAAGCGTTATGATTTCTATTAGGCAAGAAAAAGGTCTCAAATGAAGAGTGAACTGATTGAATAGGCCGGGTGTCGCTTATCATATTAGCAAGATTATCATCCTCTATTTATGTTTCCATTTCCTGTCCTGATCCATTTTCATTGGCCATCAATAATATGAATTATTCTGCATTAGATCAGATTTTCTAGACCATTCTGATCTATCTAGTCACAATGATAAGCACATTCTAGAAATCTTCAGCAAATGAATGGGCGATGTCAATGCCACCCGAAAAAGACGTAGCTCAAAGGCACAACTAGCTCAGAAAAGGACATTTTATTTCTTGCAACCTCTGCATTTGCTTCTTTCGTTAACCTGTAATAAAAGACTGCAGATGCTTGCGTGGTCCAGGTCCGTGACAGACAAATGTACTTCAGGTCCATTGACATCAAAATTGAAGACCATCGTCGTATTTTTATCAGCAACTCACCTCTCGAAGTTTGCGACTTAAGTATTTGTTAAACAATCTTGCTCCATCGTCAACTTGCAGTGATGGAACATTACGGCGCCTGCCAATGTCAGGAACCAAAGTTTGGTATTTTGGCGTGCATGCTTTGTTGGCTCTGTACTCTAATGGAAAACGACAATGAGATTGCGGCGGGAAGCAAGGCAACTTTTGCCAAAGGTCACGTAGAGGTTTGTTTGTAATTACTTGATGCGACGCGGCTAATGGAACACTCAACGCAACCTTGAGCATGAACCACAAGACAATCAGGCACACTTGAAACCACAATTGTCCAGAGAGTCAATCTTGTGTTCGTGACGATATCGACGTAGTTTGAGGTCATGCTACCTTTAAATCGGTTTTGGCTGGTTGGTACATTAGTGTACACTGTACAGTCGTTGCAGTCACGACATACGTGCTTTTATGCGCCTTTGAGTTTGACCCGTTTGACCACATGGCTGAAAGCTTCAGAGAACAGTGATGCCATTTTGGATCAAGTTTGAGAGGTTAAAATGGCTTGAGAAAAAGAAAGGATCCAAAAGGAGTGAAGTAGACTTAAGACCCCTGGAGAGCCCAAGCTAATCCTAACAGCTTCTTTAATCCTAACAACAGCTGGCATCTTGAACGAAGGTCGTGATTCTACAGAGATCGAAGGGAAGGTAAAGAATCTCCAGGTCCAGATTTGGAGTTCTCATTTCTCCGAACAGCTTTCACAATTTTGGATCAGGTCGTTTTGGAATCAAGTGCAACCTGGAACAATAATCATTCAGCATTGAGATGTGCTTGAATGGAGATGAAGTGGCCTAATTAGGAAATCGTCAGATAATCTTGATTCAAGCCTTCCACTTAGGTGATTCATCCAGCAATGTTTCCAGACAATGATCTCCAACGCCCACAACAAAATAACAATGGCTCAAGGTTTCATTGTCTTTAGCCATTCGTGGTCCTCGTGACCTTGATGGTCTTAATCCTCGGATGTCGAACAAAGCTAAGGGGATTCTTGTACTCATTTCTCCGAATCAGGTTCACGCGTGCTTTACGTTAGTTCAACTTCTCACCATTCCTGCATGTGAAGTAATTCTAAATTTACTCCAATGGGATGGCTTTTCAAAAAGGTTTAGTTCTGCCGCACATGAGTTGCAGACATTTCAGAGATCCTGGACGCCATGCCAAGTTTGGGACGATTTAATTAAGGTGTCTTCAAGCTTCTCGATTTTCCATTTCTCCCGATGCGTCCGTCGGTCCGTTGGGGATGCTTAAAATCTCAGCTCAATGCATTTCATCTCACTCAATCGCAGAGAGTTCTCGGTGGTGGCAATCGTCAGCTTAGCTGAATCTGTCAATTTCTATGAAATCGCAAATGTAATCTTTGCCAATTTTGACATCCAATGGACTGACTCCCTGTCAATCTACACGTGTTGAATTGAAACCAGATTTTACTCAATATTTTTTTTTCCTTATAACAAAAGAGATGTAGGGATGGAAAAATTGCAGTTATCAGTTCAATCAAAATTCTAAAAATGCTCATTCTCATGGTCTTCCTTACTTTGAGAGGCAAGAAATTTAATTTGAACGGATTATTAATGAATCGCTCGTTTCCTTTGGAAAATAGTGTGAATATTTTTCATGGTGGCAGTGTAATGACTCGGAAATGTTTTTTGAACTTGTCTTTCTCGCAACTTGAAAGGCCAAATTTCCAACTTTCGTCAAGATATGAGTCAGGCAAAGAACAAAAGAGCAAAGTGCATTTTGGAAATGACGATATCACTCAGGATTTTCCCTCCAAACTAGAAGTGAAAACTTTGTAACAAAGAAAAATTATCTTCAACCATACTTTTCGAAAATCGTTCGATACTTTGCTCTTAACTTGTGTAGAAAAGCATGGTTTGAAGGAGGATTTGCCCTCGTTTAGCCATGTGATGAGAGTATTGGACCATCAAATCTTTGATGGATGCATAGCAGTTTATATGAATGATTTGCCAAATGCAAGCTTGTATCAATTTTGGCCCAAATTTAAGAAAGATCAATCACTCAAAACGGAATACATTTTCATTGGGTGGTCAGTGGTTTTAAAGTGCTAAATTGATCCTTTAGCGTCTTCAATGTCCGACCAAATTATCAAGCTTGTGAGTGTTGAGCGATAAATGCATTAAAGCATCAAATCCGTAAAGGCCTCAAATATTCACGTCTCGTCGACTAGAAATGAAAGGATATAACGTGATGAAAGGGTAGTCGTTTAGAGTCCCTGAAGTTTTTGATCTTAGGCAAAGGAACACTCATCCATCCATTTGAGTTCCTGCTCAGCTCTTTATCATTTGACTGCATATCAGAGCAAACGAATAGAGTTTTTTTCACATTTTCCATACCCTTCCATTCTGACCAACATTTTCTCGTGGGAATATTTTTTTGAAAGAACGAAAAAGACCAAACAATGAAAGAGAGTGATTATTCCCAACCTTGTTCTCGAAAATTTCGGTCTTCAAAATGTCTCTGAAGGTTCCACTATCTTGCGGCCTTGGTGCATATTCACAAATCCCCAAGGGGAAAAACGTATATATTTTGCATAACCCTTGAAAACGAGTCGTTTTCCAGGTTGGGCCATCCATCCGTATCTGTGAAGTGCATTCTTGCAGAGTGATTTCTTCTGTTCCAACTTTTAAATGGCTCCAGAAGAAGAACAGATGGTCCCATTTTCAGCACTGAAACGAAAAGAGGGTGTTCCATCATGATAAATCAAGATAAACCCCCCATGAAATTGAGCCAAGCTCGAGCTATGAACTTCATTTGCTCTTCCCGATAATCATTGACGCTCAAATGGGCGGAAAGGATTCTTTTCAAAGGCTCTCTCCGTGGGAAAGTGCAAATAGAGCCCTTGAGAGGAAATCATTTTTCTCAATTACTCGTTTTAATTGGCTTAATAAGGAGGAATGAATAGAGTTCATCTCGTATGCCGCCCACATTCCCAGGCCACATCTTCGTTTTCTCCTCAACCAGAAGGAGAAGAAATGCCTCCTGACTCCATTTAGAGCTTGGGGCCCTCATGGGTGGACTTAATGAGTCTTGACCATTAGATGAACCAAGGCCACCACCACTTTAATGGTCAAAGAGCAAGACCAATACTTTCCGGAACCAATACCTTCAGGAAGACGAAGGCAATAAATATTTCGAAGAAAAACCTGATGTACGGCAGGAGCTTCGTAACAGAGCGACGAACATAACCTTCATTCTTGACTTAATGGGTCTGACCTTTTCAGGTAGTACATGTGCAATTGTGTTCAATGCAGTTGCTTGTGGCATTAAATTGAAAAAAGGGGTACAAATCTGGCCATTCAGTACTTTCTTTGGATTATTAAAGAGGAACTGCCTTTTTTTCAATCGTAGATGGCACTTTAAAACAAGTAAACTGCATCCTTTAACCTGTAAGTTGTATTGAGAAAGCGGGAAAAATCTCTTCTCTAGGACCAAAGTAGATTACCACAGATAAAAACAAATCCCACTTACGTAAGTGTTTAGTTGTTGAACTTATTCACGTTAAGCTTTTAGGGATTTTTATCCTCAACAAAATAGAGTCCCTTATGTGCAACCAGTAAAGTAGAAAACATGTGCAATATCTAAACTTTGTGTCACAAAATTTGTGTGGTCTGATGTGTCCAATAGTGGAACTTTTATTTCAGAGTGCACTTTTTAAGGCTTTATTAGCATATACTAGATTGTGATCCCAATCCAAAGATTTCTCAACCACTGGATGTCGGACACCAGTCCTCTTAGGAGGCAAAGCAGTACAATAAACCGTTTGTGATCAATTCCCACGAGACCACTCATAGTACTGTTTTACCCTGCAAGTGACCGGTCGAACAAGACACCCGAAGGAGAGCACGAGATAACACGAATTTGGGTTAAATTTGCAACCCTGCGCAGAAATCACAAAAGTTAAGGACGCCTTTTGGTGCTCTTTGATGAAAAAACCGCTTATGAAGACTGGTAGTCAGAGGGGAATACAATTTCTCATAGGGAAACTGGCGACCCAGCACCAAGTCAGATCACTACAGAATATACAAAGAAGAGATACTCTGGTTGTTATTGTACTTTATCAGAATTAGTTGAATGTTCAAGTGAATGCTCTTGATAAATCACCAGCGGGAATCATCGGCACCGTGTGTTAGCCTACGAGAGCGTACATCTGGTACATCTATCTCAGGATATCTAAGTCGGTACAGAGTAGGGTCATAAAGTGCGCCATCTAGTGGATTTCATGCGGCAACAGCTCGCAGTTCCCATGAGACACATATTTTTGAAGATTGTAACGGTCAACCATCAGTTTTGGCCAAACTAAAGTGCCTCAAATGTTGACTGAGTGTTGTTGATGTACCTGTGGGGGGTTTTGGTTGAAATTATTGGTAAAATCCCTTTCAAATTGGCATGGAAACCTGACTACTGATAAGGTAATTTAGGCATGATCTATGCCAAAATTCATCAGAAAAACACTTAAGATTCTATTTGGAGTTCCACCATCAACATTTGAAGCACTTTAGTTTGTCCAAAACTGATGATTGACCGTTGCAATCTTCAAAAATATGTTTATCATGGGAACTGCATGGGAACTGCCGCATGAAATCCACTAGATGGCGCACTTTATGACCGTACTCTGTTATCATCTCTCTCTCAGTTGTTGCTTAAAGATGGCGCAACACATTCCGATAAGAAAAATCTATGAAACGAATGCCTATTTGACAGCAAATAATTTCGCAAGGTTTTTTGTATTGTTTTAGTTTATGGTGTTAAAATGTATTTAGCTAAAAGACTAGAAAGTGATTGAGATTTAAGCAACAAACATCAAAAGCTTTTTTTTTGGTTTGGTAGTGGATTTGTTATTGCATCAAAGTATGGAATTCTTCTATATAATATTCTCCACACCTCTGGTGTGCAAAAGTAGCTTGCTTATTGATTCGTTCATATTCGTTTAATAAATATCATGAACATTAACTAATTGCCTCAAATTCAAAACATCATTAAAATAAATTTATCACTGAACATAAACACGACTAATATTTAACACGCACGGAGTTATCTTTAATGGAACATTTAAAGAAGGGGTGATGTATTTTCGAAAACTGCCTAGATGGGATTATAAGTGCTGTGCATCATGGCAGAATACACAAGCAATTGGGACAGAGACCCTTGAGTTTTGATGACGTCTGGAACATCGAGGAAGACAAGATTTATGAGAGTCCAATCATGATGGCCAACGAAGTCAATGCCGAGTTAAGACAATGAAATGAAGAGCGGACCTACTTTATTGAGGAGTAATTGACCAAAATGAGTTTGACCTTCAAGAATTGCGTCGTCATGACATCCACGTATAATTTTTAGAAATTGATTGGAATGGACTCAAGTAATGACGAAAGTATCCTCAACCTCGAAGTCTTGTAAAACTCAAGGTTACAAAAACATTTGCTATTTTTTCAAACAATATCATTCTCAAATTCATAAGGACGCAATTAGATAAGTCGGTATATTTAACGTTGAGATGATTCTAAGATTCTAAGAGGACTTTAGGATTAGAACTGTAGTTCTCATTTAAGGTTGCTGAATTTGAATAACTATGATTATTACTCAACTAAAGACATGATTATTTACAAAATCTAAAGCTGTTTTGCAAAACTGGAGATGGGTAAAATTGTTGTAACAGATACCTTGATTTAAACAATTTATCCTTCTCTTTCGAAAAGGTAATAAGTTTTTAAGAAATTACATCAATTTTAACTTCAATTTTGACACATGCGTACAGAACCAAGATGGGTCGTGTTCGTTCCCTTGTCCAAATCCTCGCTGTGTCTTATGTACATGCAAGAAGCACTGGAATCATGGAGTGGGGGGCTAGCAAGAGAATAATGCTTTCCAGTAAGAACAATTCAATGACGTTTTTCTGCAAATGAGACCTTGGATATGTTGACAAGAATACGTATTTCAATTTTCAGCTCAATCGAGCGTCGGAGACAAATGTTATGCTCACTCAAAGTTCAGTGCAAATCCTACCGAGAATGAATGAACTCGCCCTTTTGTGGTAATCGTTTTACCACAAAAGGGCGAGTTCATTCATTCTATGCTCTCTTCAGTTCATAAGTTTGAGAGGGCATAACTTTTCACTCCGGCGTTCGATTGGGCTGAAATTTGAAAATGCGTGTTCTTCTCAATGCAAGCCAGGTCTCATTTGCAGAAGAACGCAAATGGTTCGTTTTTGCTGGAAATCATAATTCTCATTGCTAGCCTCCCACTCCATGGTTTCCGTGCTTCTTGGTACATGGTTCGTTTCCCTTCCAAGAGCGGGAGAAAAAAGAATGGTCTGCCTATTCTTTGACTGTTAGTGAGCTTTTAGCTAGAACAGACGGGGGAAAACGAAAGCGAGAATATTTGAGGTGGAATAATACATGTACCAGTCAATTGATTGTGGTTTTTTTAATCTTTGAAAAGGTCGGTAGTTCGGGGAATATTTATGGAAAAGTGTAGTTTTCCTCCTTCCTTCCGTTTTTTTTGCAAAATAAGCCCAGATCCTTTTTTTTTACTTTTGGGATCTCGTTTGACTTCTTGATCTTGCAGACACCCATCAAGTTCTTGGATGCCACGCCGTTTTGTATCCAACATGGCTTAGGCATAAAAATAATGTTGTTTTGGTACACAAACCGTATTCAGGTAAAAAAATTATTTCAAACCAATCGTCTTTGAATCAAGACAAGCTTGATCATTAAAAGTCAAGCTTTTTGCGTTTAGTTTGACCCTCCTTATGGGATGTTATACATAGATAGAAAGGGTATTTTTCAAACAATGATATGTGTAAATAAGGGGGGGGGGGCAATTTCCACCAAATATATTTAACAGAGTAAATGATGTCAAGGGCTAAAACAGCCTTGGATAGAGCATTTGCTACTTTTGGAGATGATCGGTAGAGAAATTCAATCAAGCCTCAAAATCCATCAATAGATGGAGGCAAAATAGGGACAAAGTCTTTTGGTAATGGAGCCATCTTCTTCTTAAATTACTTGCCAACATTACTGAATGCTTTTTGAATGTAATATTTCTTCATATTTTGAGTCTCTTTGAGTTCATTTTGAAGATTATTGTGTCTTTAAGTGTCGCACTGAGTGATAATAAATTTGGAGTTTCCCAAAAAAATTACCCAAATTACAAGATGGCGCAAATTGTCACTTCTCCTCTAGATCAAAGCTCAATTTAGTTATAAATGATTGAGTTGCCCATTTTGAGAGCAAAATAGGTCGCCAAAGGCAGGGTGTGTTGAAAAGTGTGAGAACCATAAAGGTGACAATAGGTTTTCTTTAAATTGCTCTATACATACGAGATTGAAAGATTATTATACAACAAAAGTAAGTAAAGGCACAACCGTAAGAGTAAGTAAAAGGCCAATGGCGATCAAATCAATTCAATATGCAGAAAAATGTGTCACCGTTATAAAATCAAATTTCGGAAAAGGTTTCTGAATGTGCATAAAAAAGTAAAATACTAAGGCATTCCAGTTTCTTAAGATTCATTGGTGACCTACAAAGCTCAAAGCTAATTGACATTGCGACACTGAAATTCATGACAGGCTATTTCTATTCCTGGTGCAATTGCCTGCACATTAATTGACTTGATTTGATCTTAATTATGGGCATTTTAGTCAACTAAAGTTGGAACCAATTTTGGTTGTTCGCCGAAGATTGCTAAATGCAAAGTCAGAAAAAGTCCGGCCATTTCAATGGCAAATAAAAAGATCTGTTGATTCTTCTCTCCAACTTTTTTTATTGTGTCAATTCTGAGGTTTTAACAAAAAAAAGTACCAATGATTTGAGCACAATCTATTTGTCTCAATTACCGTAATTTCGATAAAGTATTTTGCAACACCGCTAAAATGCTGCAATCTCCTTTGAAAATGGATATGTGAAACAACTCAATAAAAACTAGTCTTAGCCAAAAAAACAGAATGGGTCCCAATATATTGTTAGGATTTACATGTATAACATTAACCAATAATAAATTGTATCCGATGAAAAAAAATCTCACAATAAAGATTATTAAAAAGATCAGACTTTTAGGTAACAATCAGATAAACCTATTTCGTCGAATAAATGTTATCAAAGTGTGTGGTATTTCTCGATATGAATATTAGAGTTAGTTTCTTAAAAAAACTGATGATGCCTGGTCTACAAGTCAAGAACTTTGTCAAATAACCTGACAAATAATTGGTAAAATGCTTTACAAAAAAAATCATGCATTTTGACCATTGCAGCAACTATTTTGTCAAATTGTTTGTCGAAAAATTGAATTGTAGACCAGCCTTTGCAAGAAAATCTCAGAAACTCGACCTACACAATTCGATTTTTTGTTTACTCAATGACTCAATGATAAGTTTTTGCAATTGGCAATTTTTAGATAGATAGATAGATGTATTTCAAAAAGGAAATCGAGTTAGGTACAACCATTTTAAGTATGATGTTTGACTGGTCTTCCCTTTTTGTGGTGTTCCAAAAATCCAAGAGGATACATAACTCGGTCACCATCTTGTAATAAAATACAGAAATAAATTAATAGATAATAATGCTTTTAAGTTTTTAGCTCCATTTTCGTTTCAAGATATTTTTCCATAAATTGATTAGTCCAAGGGAAGAATTATGTGAATAAAGCACAAAAAATGGTATCTTTTTTCTCCAGGTTTTGTCAAGTAAACGTTTGTGGTCTCTCTGAGTCTCATCTGGTCATTCTTTCTCAGGTTTTGAGTTTTCATAGGTTGACCTAGGTTGTCAAAAACACTTCATCTGCGCACATGTTTCAGAAACTTTTATGTTCCTTGAAAAGTCAACTAGAAAACAATCGAGTTGTTCTTTCTCAATGACGTTATTTAGAGGTGTCTAGCATACTACACCCATGTGTCTGTTAATCTTATTAAGAGAAACACATCTCCTTCAGTCCTGTCTACCTTTGCAAAGTTGCTGATTCACCAGTCTGGTATTGTTGCCAACATTCATTCCACCTACTACCCTCTTGATTCTCGACTCGTTTTTGATTCTCATCCTATTTAGGAAGTTGTTCCACTTTCCGCTTTCCCATGGGTCTTTGGTCAAAGACCACAAAAGGAAACTCAATCAAGAACTTGTTCCTCAAGAATATTTGGTCCACCAGATCTCATGATCCTGACAACGAAATCGAATGTCTTTCGGGGTTCCTTATCAGTCCCACTATCTCTTGAGGGCCCTTTTCTAACTTGAAGAGGACCATTCCGTTTTCATAATTTGAACACTCTGTGATTTGTAGCTTTGTCCTTCCGGAACAGCTTTTTCTCGTCATTCTTTCTTTCTTTCTTTTTTTCTTTCTTTCTTGGGACCCTTTTGGACCGAATGCTATTGTTGTCCACCAACCAAATGCTCGTTGGGATCTGGTGTCCCATGTTTATCCGTTGTTCCACATATTGCATCAAAGACATCGTACGTACATATAAGCTGGAAAGAAACTCCATCGACATCCCGAAAGAAACCGTCATAAGCTATGAATGTCAAGTAGGATCAAATTACCCCAGTCAAAATTTCAGGCATCCCTCTTCAACGATCGGATCTGAAGGATCCACGACTGCATTCTCGACTCCTCTTGAAGGCCTTGCGCACAGTTGTTGGCCTTTTTTTATTTAAAGGCTCAACCATAAACTGGCACTAGCAAATCGAACAGAAAAATCATTGACGAGGCTGTAAATTTATTTTTGCTTTTCTCAATCTGAATACCGCATTTGGTGAGATCGATCCGCAAATTTACATATCGGGTGCCAATAGATTGGATCTTATGGTTTTTGACTCGAGAAACGTGTGATGATATCTGGCCGGATTGAATTCTCCATCTTTTGGAACCGACAAGAGAGGTCTCGGTGAAGGAATTTTTCAATAAGGCTAAAGAGAATTTATAACATGAATATTGTAATATAACTTTTTTTAACGATGATAAAGAACAAACAGCAAAGGAAACTAACTCGTTGAACTAAATGCCAGTTTTAACGGCATGATTTGACTCAGTTAATGTGAAGAGAAATTGGGTTGGACTAATGCGAAATGGAATGGAAGCAAGAAAGGCGGAAAATATGGCATATTCTGTCCATTTCCAGCGGGAATGATGTATGTTATTTTAAAATATTAGTATGTTGCTTTAGCAAAGTATAGATATGCCTGAGAAACGGCATTGCTGGCAGTTTGATGCAAATTTGAAATGCCCATTCTACTTGAACTCACTTCACTCTGTCATGTTTTCAGCCAAAGAGATGGTTAGAGTCACAACAGATTGGGCTCGATTAAATCAATGCCAAAAAAAAATTTTTGAAGTATAAAATGAAGTGGGCCTTATTCCTCTCCTTGGAGATGTGCCCTAAAATATAGAAAGTCATGTAATTTTCTTTCCTTAATTTTCTTACTCTGATCACCTATTATGCTTCACTTGAATATTCAGTTGGCAAGCGCAAAACAGCTAACAAAATTTTGGAGGTGATCAGTTGTAAGCTAGTGAACTGCATTTCTTGTTTTGATTTCAACAGGACGACTGCACTTAAATGTATTTGAACATGACCTTGTCTCAATTATGGTCAACACGAGCTTAATGAAACGAGTTTTTCGAAAGCAGAGATCATGAACCCTTAGTTTTTCCAAGTTGCCTGAACAGCATTTCTCCTTTTTATGATACTGTCGCTCAATTAGCAGATGCAAAGTCAATCTACTCATAAAAGAAGCATGTTTGTTTATAAACTAATATATCCCTTGTTTCCCTAAAACTTCAGAAAGGATTTCTTAGATTTAAGTTCGATGATATGGCTAACATCTCGAGAACAACCATTTCTAGGTCAGAAGTACAATCGATCCAATTTTCATATTGTTGTTGTCAGTCAAGGAATCAGACTTTCCAGTGAGGCTGTTTCTATCAATCTCTATGAATTTTAACCCACTCTGACGCAAACACTTCGAGAAAGATCCTCTTCAGGATTATTCAACAGCCTTATAAATGCGATATAAATCACTCCTCGCTTTCGGCCAAATGCAGAGGTTTCCCTCTTTTATATTCCCATTCACCGTGAGCATTAGAATTGCGGAACCCCCTCTGCAACAAAATGAATCTCTGTTTAGACCCGTTTGGGATCGGTGGAACAAAATTCAGTTCGGGGCGAGAAACGCTAACTTTCGATTGAAGTAATCATACACGGCTATAATACAAAAGGATACAACATACTACATTCAACCCTCAATCACATTCGAATTGATGGTTGTCGTTCAATGGACGAACTTTTTTCAATAAATACCAAACTGTTTTCCACTAGCGTTGTTCCTGTGGGCAAAAGGTGCCATAATTAGGAAAAGTTTTTGAACAAAAGTAGACTTTTTAGGATATAGAAAATGGAATAAAAGCACTTCACATTATTGCCTTATAACAAATGTATGTTTCATGGTGGTACACGTTTGCATCAATCTTTGAAACGTGTGCTATTGTTTTGATGAATAGTCATGAGTTTAGAGCATGTTCCATGCTCGTGATTGCCTGTGCAGCACATGTGGTATGTTTTAATGGCTGTTTGCCTTGACCTTATGATTAGGAAAATACCTCAAGGTTTCAATCAAGAGAAATGCTTATCGTAACCCTGAAAAAAATATTTTCAAGCTAGAACTTTAAACCAATTTGAAAGTAGAAGCAGAAATGTGCTTAATGGGACTTCTTTTCGTTCCGATGAGTAATCAATCCTACATTTTCATGAGAATAGCGGAGAGGGTGTTACACGTAGTATTCCATATTTTTGCTACCCTCTAAATTGAAACCCTGCGCGATAAATCGAAAATGCAAAACGCCCAAGTCGGAATTATTAGGATTACATAACACTATGACGTTCGCTTTTGGTATGTTTAGGCCTAAGTCACCCGAAAGTTTACAATTTGTTAAAAATTATAAGAAAAAACCAAATTTATTTGGCCGAAAGACTTTCAAACCAAAGAAGAACTGTTGTTTCTTAAATGCATGTGACAATGTTTTATTGGTTCTTTGAACAAAACTAATCATGCTTGCCCCCAAACAGACTGAAATTGACATGTCTAAAAGACACTCGTTTTCCTTGCAAACAGATTCTGTTCTTCTCCAATTCAAATTTCCACGTTAGAAAAATGAGAGGTAGCTATTCGTGTGTCAAAGTCCGCATCTGTTTCTGGATACCAAAGCCAAGTTCTCCGTGTTGAGTTATCTTTTCTGCAGCCAAACAACATTAAAAGGTCTTCCCTAGTTTCTAACCCAACTGGTTTTTTTGCCAGAACATTTCATATTCGCACCGTCATGATTAAAACGAGGGCGCTTTGCAACTCGAGTCCCTCAGGAGCATGTCTACAGTTTCATGTACGAATTTGTAAAACCATTCTTTCCGGCAAAATGGTGAATGCTTTTTCTGATGTGAAAAGCCACAAGTGTAACGTAGTGATGGAAACAATTTAATTATTTATCATTTCAACCATAAGTTGTTTGATTAAGTCTATTTATATCCTTCTGAAGTTTTCATCTTCTTTTGAATGCTATGAGGAGAAACTTTTTTTTGACATAAAACAAACGCAAATGGTTTCTTCGACTTTGGATCAGGGGCGCCATGCAAAGGGAACTCTTGATACATCAAGATAGTGTGGATAACAAACCAGAACCAGTATCAAACATGTGAGAAAATACACATTTTCCCAAGAGAAGCAATATCAATTTTGAACATGAAGAAAATATAATAATTATCAAACGCTTTTCTTACTTCCATAATTTGAGTCCGTCGATCTTGGTTTGAACAATTTTTTGTGGTCGTGAAATCATGTTATGAGAAAGGACGTCTTCAATAAGAACGTGGATGACTAGAATTAAGATTCAAACATACTCATTTTCACCACAAATTTGTAACTATGCTGCTTAATCAAGTGGCACATTTTAGTTTTGAACTCAATAGAACATCTCAGTCAAATGGCAAAAATTAGTCAGTAAATAAAAGTACCAAAATAAAGCTATTCGCCTTTTATTTAGGTGTGATTGGTCGGCCAAAAGTGAATTTGAATGATTGAATTCGATGAGATGACATAATATCGACCAAGAAGCACGTGCAGCACCAGCTACCGCCCGATTTTTCGAATCAGCTTGCTTACACCCGTCTTTTTACAAGCATGAGAGCTCAAAAAAAGTAAAGAGATTGGTTCACGGTCCTATGTGAAGTCGCCTTTGTTCTCCGCCTCTTTTCATCAATGCCAGTTTTGGCCCTGAATGCGAATTTGATTGCCAATGAAATGGTGTGGTCCCTCTCTTAAGTACGTAAACCAGCTCCAAAGTTTAGCTAACAAAAAGGGATGACCAAGGCCGGGGAGAAAGGATGAGTGTAATTGAACGAATTCAGCTGGGGATTCTGGGGCCAAAATGGCTAGGGATGCGTCAGAGTCGAGACTCACCCTCCATAAAACTTGATCAAAATTCGTGAGCCCAATTCGTTTTCTTATTTCTTTTTCATTTTTACAATCAATTGAAATACGAATCTTTTCCTCATGTAGCAAATTAAAACTATGAAATGTCCGAACCTAGTTCTGACCCATCCCTAGCCATTTTGGCCCCAGAATCCCCAGCTGAATTCGTTCGATTACACTCATCCATTTGTGCCAATCCATGTTGCTGCGAGTACTATGTATTACGTCTTCCTTTGCTAGTATTGGAGTTCCTCGTTGGATGTCACTGGATATGCGTTTTTCGCACACGCTCGGACCGGTTTCCCCAACCAATGGACCATAAATGTGGCCCAAAGGCAGGCAGCCGATTGATAAAACAATGGCCAGGCCTAAATGTGTGCGCAAATAACAGAAAGCCATTGTGGACCCTTTCAAGTGCAATCTAATCAGAGATCTTCAAGTGTTCCAATCCTCAAACACACAGCCCAATTTTTGCTTGTACTACAGTCCCTTGAGAATAGGGAATAGACGGACGGACTTTAGCTCATTTGTGACCAACAATCTCATTAATTAACGGCTACATCTCCTTCAAAAGATCAAACAAAGGCCAGTTGATGTTGATTGTGCTAGTTCCATAGCTAAGTGCTTTTAAACAAACGCCATGGGGATTACTAGTAAGTCACAAAAAGCAATATGACCATGAAAGGAGAAGCCGATTTTAAACCTTCACTCATCTGTTTTTATTGCAATCCCCGAATGGCCTTCAATGGCGGAATTAAAGGACAAATCAGGAACGTCAAAGGTTACTCTAAATTGACAACAAAACGTTTGGCATCTTCGTTTTGTAGCTCTTGATACTTGATACCTAGGCATGTTTCGAGACTGTCGGAACTCACACAACCAAAAAGTTTGAGCCAAATGGGAGAGCACTTAAGTGAAAATATGGTCCAACTCCTTGGCCAAAGAGGCAAATTTGCCGTCAAGGTCATTCAAGCACTCTTTAACATTGTCGGCGGATTGTACTCGGAATAATTTGTCTTTTAAAAAAGCGTACACCACTCACAGGGTGATCAAATAATGTAGACGCATTACCTGAAAATTGAGTCTGTCCAACCTTTTTGATCACCCCGTGCCAATTGTATTTCCAATACAATACCGTCATCTTGTGGCCAATGATAAATGACCCAGAAAGGTTGGACATCCAGCCTTGATTTAACCGAGGGCATTTCTTGTTCAATTCCGATAACCCACAACAAACACAAGGAACGTGCCCCGAAGGACACGTTCTTTGGAACATGATTCTTTACGAGTGAAATGCATTTATTGTAGAGGGGTCGTACCGTGACTTCTGGCACCAAAGCAAGAAATGCAGGCAGGCCAATATGGTAACCCTTTTTGCCATTTTGTTCCAGGTTTCGTGGCTCAGACATCAAGAAAACACGATTGAGTTGCTGACTGTGGGCGACACCACCTACTCTGGGGACTCGAGGATCAATATTTCATATCAGTGAGTGAAACTTGAGCATATTTAGAGCCCGGAAAGTTAGGAGGTAGTTTTTAAACATTTTAATGATTATCGAAATGGGCCCCGTAACAATGAGCAAAATTTATACCAAATTGATTTGAAACATTGTCAATCCTCGAAATAAAGATTGTTCATTGTTTTTAGGGCCAAATTAAGAAAAAATGTGTAAGGTTATGACATTTCAGTTTTTTTACACTACAATTCATTTATATCATCCTACCGTGTGAATATGCTTGTGCAAGAAAAATAAGAACTACCTTTCTAATCCTTTCATACCTCCTTATGATTCAAAATCCAAAAAAGGGCCACATCAACTGAATAACGACGAAGATGGACTTTTTTCAAACTAGCTTGAACAACCCACGGGCCCTAAGTTAATCCCTCAATAAGATAGAGAGTCACTTAGAGACCAACCACTTGCAGAAGTTTGTATCAGGCCAACATCCTAACGTTGTGTTTTCTATTTTTACTTTATGGCTCTCATCTTACAATACATTTTTTGGCCAACACTGTAGCATATTTTCCGGGCTCTGTTCATAATTCTAGCTCATGTCACCTGAGCTAAAAGTTCCAAGACTGCGGGACAGTTGTGGAACTCGTTGGTACATGCACCAAAAAGGGTGTGGTTTAGGTTAGATTCAAAGGGGGAAAAGTTCGCCAAGTAGTTATTCGCAAAGAGCTACACAAGAAAATATGTTATGACCGAGGAAGTTGTAAAACGGCATTGTTATTTGCTAAATATTGCAGGTTCTCCACGTCGTACAAAGAAACAGCGCATTAAGCTCATAATATTTTGATAGAGCTTAGCTTTTGTTAAAGACATGCTTGCTCTGCCGAATCGAATGGGAATAACATGTTCTCAAATAGGAAAAAATATATCGGATGGTTGATGGAACAATAATAAAATTGCATCTTAACCGGCTTTTAAAGTTAAATGTCACACCTTAAGAATCCCTACCCCTTTTCGAGAAAATTGCTTTAGGAACCAAGTCGTTTCAATTTTGAACACATCACACTCTAAATTGTGGCGCACGTTGAGAACAAAGGATCTAGTACATTAGCTCTTATCTTGCATATGGATCTCTAGAAATGAACACGAGGAAGTCACATGGGAACTCACGACCAAATCGATACCCATTTCAGATACCCCAATAATTGGAGGCTCAATATCTCGGATGTTCAAAAGGTCGATGCTGGTCTCTACGTCTGCCAAATTTCCTCCTTTCCGCCGAAGGCTCTGTTCACCAATTTACAAGTTCAAGGTACTTTGTAAGCATGAGAGACTCTCCAAAGGGTCCTTCGGCCACTTGCCACGTCTTGCCACGTTTGCGAATGAGTCTCATCTTGCAGGGTCTCTCTCACTTGGTTGTATTTGTCATGTCAAGCCGTTATCATTGACAATCTCTGGGATTGCTCAACAAACGACTGTTTCTGTCTCTTGGGTAACTTGAACTCGAGCAGAGTCTGATTGACTGGAGACGGATTCACGATCTCAATTACTAGATTGAAGGTCCTTACTCTCAAAGGAACGATCTGGATTTTTTTTTCTTTCAAGGCTCAGAACCGGGACATGTCTGGAAAGATAGGCTTTTTTTGACGCTGATCTTCCCGAGAGTGTAAGCCTTTTAAAAATCTCCCAACTTTTGTCGCCTCAAATCGTACGAAGTTTGTCAAAAAACATGAAACAAGTTAGCAATAGCTTCAAAACTTTGGCTAGAATCTGGCTGGGAGATGGCTTTCTTGGAAGGGGAATTTTTGAGGCCGAGGTTGTAACGAAGCCGGAAAAGTCATGAATTTTAAATGCTTGTTCCAAAGTCAAGGATGAACTCATGTCACCATTTTCGTCCCACATGGTCTTCTGATGTACGCCAAAAACACATGTGTTGCATACTAAAACCGCAATCTATTTGATAATTGTGCAATATTTTCCTTCCTGAATTATTCTCTTCCTGGAAGCACTTCGAAACCATTTGTAGCCCTCATTTCCCTAAATTTTGGGGACCTCGTGGTCGTTGGTCCCTGTCCTTCATATCCAATTCCCTCTTTTAGATGCTCTCGTCGAGGTCATTGATAGCGACGGTAGACCCATGAAAACTCAGTACTACAATCCCGGATCCGAGATCGAGTTGACTTGCGTGGTTCGAAGTCGTGCCAATTGGTCCACTAGTGTGGAGTGGCTCAAAGACGGTCAAGTTTTGGATCTCAATCACAGACCCTCAGTCAGGTAAACGAAATGGTGTTCCAGGTTGTTTTATTGTGCAAATCAGATTAGGTTGTCACAGGGTGACCATTGAAGGTTTATCCGGCAGCTGTGGCCACGGTACCGAATAGAGCACTGCCGAGGGCAGCTGCTCCGCCTATGGCCAGAGCTGGCAGAAGGATTCGGCCCAAACCCCCGCCTCTTCCTCCTCTTCTGCCACTCCCCCGACGTCGACCTCCGCTCCGACCACGCCCACGGCGTCGAGAGGAGCGTCCATAACTGCGGGATCGCTGAGTCCGATGGTGGGAGGGTTGATGGTGCGATTGGCTATAGGATTGAGAAGGATGGCTATGATGGCTGGAATAGGATGTAGTTTGACGCCAAGGGGACCTCTTGTACAAGAAATGATCTTCTTGAAGGTTGTTCCTGGAACAAAGAGAGTGTTGGTAATGAAGTGACTTGACAACTAGAATGAAAAAGGCTTTACCTTAGAACATCCGGTGAAAGATACACATCGTTTGAGGAGTCCATAGATAGCTCATGGCTGCTCACACTGGATGCACATATGGCCAAGATCAAAAGCAAGCCGAATCTAAAGCAAACTCTTTTCATCGTGAAGAGAAACGTGTTACTAGGAATGATTGGAGAAAAGGTATTGGTTTAAATACCACTGGTTAAGCATCTCAAATGTTCTGAGCTTGGCCTGTCATCTAGTTATGTACCGACTGGATTCCCATAACCACACAAAAGTCGTACACATTTACCTTTCAAGCATGACAATTATGAAGTGAACACACAAAAGGCTCTCTCAACCCGGATCTTCTCTTGATTTGCATTAATATCAATTAATTGGCCAACACTCGGAAACGTGAAGTGCACTTTGATTCAAATTATATAACACTAGATGTACTTTTGTTTCGAAACTACTAAAGGCAGAAGAATCGCTTCGTCCAAAAACCGCTTTCATAGCGGTGGCAATTCAAAAATTCCTTTTCTGACACCAATTTTTACAATCTAGTTCAAGCAGTTACTCCAAGAAATGAAGAGAAATGTGCTAATCAGTATATTTCAATTTGAAAGATCACGCCGAAGAAAAGTTGTCCTTTGCAAAATCCGACTGCCTTTTTTCTAGATCTGGTGTTCTCTTATGTGATGATTGAATTTATTTTAAAACAGTTTTGAGCATCACGAATAACAACTTTAGATTTAACAGTGGTATCAGAAACGTTTTATGAATGAGGTCAAAAACTTTCGTTGGCATTGTCATCAATAAGGAAAGCTCAGTAAACATCAGCTAGGCCTGTTTGTTTGCTCCGTAGCACCGTCGTAGCCTCTGGTGTCTCATTGCTTCACTAAAATTCTATGATCGCATCTCATTCTCGACCGTTTGTTGCGAAGCAACTGACCGTTTGAAATATTTGATCGAGCGCAGAACAGGAAACAACAGAATCACAAGAAAAGGGCGGCGCAACACTACGGAGCACAAACTCAAAATCCTTTTTCTCACTGTGCTTATTCTATTATGTATACATCTTGCAATTTGTAATTGAATATAAATCAATTATGTGCTAAGAAAAAATAAAAATTATACTCGTACTTCGACTGTTTTGGTATCAACTTTCAAAGTAACTTGAATTTAGGTGTGCTTAAACGGTCCTTGACGTTCAAAAATGCATTTTCTTCTCTGTTGCACAATTTTTTTAATGCATGTACGTTTGTGTACATTTTTGTCCCTCTTTCGGGAACCATTGATCTGAGTCACAATTAGAAACATCAATCTCAATCTAAAAAAAACAAGGTGAACACTTCATACAAATCCAACCAAGATCAAAAGAAAACCAGCATTCATTTAACCAACAGCTCACATGACTTCGTTCTCCAAAAATTTCGACATTGTCAATGTTCAATACGATGTCCAGAAAAAAACTTCCGTGAAAGTCGCTTTTAACCTCTAACAGAACCTAAAACGACATAAAGGCAAGCACGTTCCAACCATTTTCGAGGTTGCTTTCAAACCCTTCGGTCTCAATTGAGGGCAAAATTATGCAGTTGAGAACATATTCGTACGTACATCCATTGCCACGGTTCTATTACATTTGAAGCTCATTTCTTTGTCGTCTTATTCTAGTATTGGCACTCAAGTGGAAGCCAAGCATGTCCTAAGTCGACTTTGGATTGGCGGAGCCTCAGCGAGTGACACGGGGAACTACACGTGTACATTACCCAAGTATTCACCGGATGCCTTCCCCAGGGCCAGGGTCAAGGTCCATGTTGTAGATGGTGAGTCCATCGTTTTTTAACCAGAAATTAGCGACTCTTTTGGCGGTCTCGTCGATTAATTTTGATGACGTCGAAATCCTTTTGGAAGGTCAATTATGAAAGACACGATTCACTAACATAACAAGTTCTCATTGCGCTCAAGTACATACACGAAATTATTATGATTGGCTGATGGATGTTGTTCTGGCCTTAGGGAAATATTTCATTTAACTAGAATACTTACAGTTGACGGAAGAATGTTTTTCAAGATCTTAAAGGGCTATTGGCCGTTTTTAACATGTCTAATGTGTCATTTTTGGCATCACTGTTTTTGACGAGACTAGAAAATAAGCGTTTATGTACTTCCTTTCCGCTTTTTTCTATTTTCTTGGTACCCTCTTAGTTATTGGTTTTTCTTTATTATTTGGAATATTTGTTCATTTCCCATTAGAAAATTTTAGAATTTGTTATTGTTTAAGCGTGCGGAAGCACGAGAATCGGAAAAGCAGTGATTGTTTTTTGTTCGCTTTAAATGAAGTTCAGTTGAAAATTAGTTTGGGTGAACTGGTTTAGTTGATAAGATTATCTGCATTAGACAAGGCATCCAGGCTTCATAAATTACCTAGTTGAGGATGTTATTTGGAAAACATTTGTAAGCTCGTATGTTTTGTCTGCATCAAGACATGTTGCAAGCATACTTTAAGGATAATTCATGCCTTTTAACATGGTATTTACCCAAAATTTAGATAAGACATTAACCAGTCTTTCAAGATACACAAAAGCATTATGCTTGTACCCTGTAAATATGAAAAGGCCAAAAAAGATTTGAAGTCAATAGATGAGGGGAGGGTACATTTTTCATCTCCGGACACAAAACATCAAAAACTAGTCTAAAATTGCGTTACTAATGTTGAAGTTTCCATGCCCATATACATATCTCGTGCTTTTTTTTATTTTCCAGGAGATTTCCATGCTGCCGTGTACGGTCAAGGATCGAGTATTTCACGTTGGTCAAATATCCTTTGGGATGATCTGATGATGATACCTCTCCTCTTGATCTGGCGTTGACCTTATCTTTTGCTATTTTGAATGCATAATAAAGTTGAACACATCTATCTCGATAAAAATTGAAGTTGCATTTACTCAAATAGAATAGCCCATTGCATAATTGAAAATGATACATGTTTGGGTATTTATTAAGTCCACGGCTGCTGAAGATACTAATGTTTTATTTCCATTTAACGGGTTTCTCACAGATGAAAGGCATTTAAAGACACTTCAAAAAAAACAACCAAGAAATGGAAGCCAAATGTAGACTTGGAGATCGAACTATCTGATTATTTTCCCAACTTTGGAGTTTTTGGTTGATCTGCTTTTGCATACAATATAACTAATAATGGATTTCCCAAGTCTTCTTGATATCCGTTCCCCGCGCAGAGCAAATCTGATTTACGGCATCTTTTTATTTCCTGCTCCGGCATTATTGTATTTACAAAAAAAGTTTGTTCAACAACATAGCTAGAAGTAAAACAACCTTTCAAAATATTATTTTTAGTTAGATTTACTACCCCTTGTCTGGTTTGGCAGGAAATGCAAACTTGGATAGGTGGCTCAATTCCCTTTTGCACCATGTAATTCTTCCAAAAAGACCAGGCCAATCATGACGTACTGTCGCTTTGAACATGCTTGAAACAAATATATGAATTTTTTCTTTAGTATAATTGTTGGCCACGCCTAGGTCGAAAATGGATTAAAATATTGTTAAAATCTATTCTGCTGTTCGGTTTTCATTGGCTATTTTCGAACACAATTCTCGAAGGACAAATCAGACTTTTCGATAACCCAAATCAGAACACAGGTTCAATAGATTTCGACAACATTTCAGGTACTGACAACCATGAGACACCTTAGGAATAGATGAAAAGAAAAATTAAAGAGAAACTTTTTACGCTTGTTTTATTGACTTTTTATCAACTTTTGGCCCGTGAAATAATCGCCAGAATTCAATTGAATATGCAGCATTGTCTTTTCACCTCAAAACTGGTCTCAAATGTCTGTGGAACTTAAAAATGACTTCTCCACCTCAGTTAAGCACCGTGATAGGGGTTCTTGAACTTTTTTTGAGTCAAGCCCCGCCTCAACGCCTTAAATATTCTTACACTTGAAAGCAGAAAGTAAGTAAGCAAACCAAATGACAATGAAAGTGTGTCTTTACCAATGGTATATTGAAAGTGGATAGGGTTCAAAAATAAACAGCAAAATTCTGACCCTCTGGAGAGAGAGTCGAACAATTAAGGCATAGGCGTAGGAGGCGGGGGGCAGGGGGGGCAACTGCCCCCCCTGTCCTCCGGAGACTGCTAAAATTCGGGCAAATGAGTTGAGATATTTGGGCATTCGGGGAGGGGAAAAATGATATTAAATAACAAGATTAATAGTAAAAATACTGAAGAACCGAACAATAATTAATCGCAAATAAATTGTGATTATTATAGAGAGAAATTCGGGCAAATTTGGTGTTGCCCCCTCAAATAAACCACACCTCCTACGCCTATGAATTAAGGAATATGAAACAACCAACACTGCCTAGCTTGAAGTATTTGCATCCTAAAAATTTCTCTTGAGCCATTTGACTCTTAGATTGATCAAAAAATCAATTCAGTTGTTAAGCATATTTAAGAAGGACTAATTGGCATCAATATTCAAAATTATTCATAAAAATTATAACTTGGTGGCATATTTTTTTAGGCATTTTTCAATACATTCTTCAGGCTCTCCCTGTGAGAGATCTCAGTACCACTGGTGTAGATTAACACTTCTTCTATTAGATGGAATATCAGATTTACTTCTTAAATTATGCTTGTTCTGACTGGGGTTATTCATTTTGTCATAGAGGTCTAGAGAGAGGCCATTGGCGTCATTTTGTCTGCCTTGTTTATTGCTGAAACTAGTCAGAAGTTGCGTGAAAAGGCAAGTATTTCCCAAAAATAGCGTGAAGTACTTGCTCAAACAAGTGGAAGATCATAGAACAAGCGGAAGTGCGCAAGACATATTTTCAATGCCAAATCCTAAAATTACGTGAACTGTGAATCGAATAATCAATTGATCATCTTCATTGAGCGCCTTAGTATAATTTGGGAGAAGCAAAGCGTAGACAAGAGGCCACATGTTGAAAACTTCAAGTTTTTCAAAAATTTGCCCTCTACGAATACGTTTGTTTGGGCAAGTTTCAACTAGTCGCTGATGATAAACGGCCCTTGCTGCCCACAATGAAATTTCACGACCTGCCTGGTCCGGTATCTCCACTCTGGGACCTCTGAGCATTTTGTAAAAAAGCGAGGTCACTCAGTTCTGAATTGCATGTAAGCCATGTAGGGGACCAAAATGTTCTTGCAAATTGTATTCCTGGTCTCTGCTTTTAGTAAGGTGTGCAGGCACATCTACTATTGTTTAATACTAGAAAAAACCGCTCCGCTGTTTGGATGTCGTTTTTACGGAAATTCATATCCCGGATACCACTGAAAGCGCATGAGAACTTTAGGAATGAAGTTAAGGAGATCATTCATACCAAATTCTGCTCTTGTCATTTCATCATTTCTTTATTCCGTACCTTCTACTAGAACAGGGGTCGGCAACCGGTGGGCCGCGGCCCAAATGTGGGCCCCTGGGTGGTCGTTGTCGCCCAGGGGCTATGGAGATAGTCTAAAATAGTGGGCCCGAGAGCCATCCACAGTGCTGTACTTGTGGGCCCAAAGCCCTTTGATCGCTAATTTGTGGGCCCCTGAACCTACCAATGCCTGTTTGGTGGGCCCCAGACTACACGAATCAAATTTCGTGGACCTTGACCCAAAAATGGTTGCCGACCCCTGTACTAGAATGTGTCTCCTACTGTATGTGTAGGGATTTTTGGTTTGATTTGTTTTCTTGCTTTTCAAATAATGTTTTAGATTTTTCAGTACAAAAAAACATGGTTAAAAGAGAGGTTGGGAGTTTTCAACCTTCTTTGTCTCGTGGAATCTTTTCTCAAAGCTTCTTATTTTGGATTTCGACCTATTCCCTAATGTTCAATATTTATCATCCTTGTTGGAATGGAATATCACGACGATAAAATACTAATTGTACAAATAAAGCCTTTTCGAAAGTTAAGAATTTTTTATATTCCCTCGATTGACTTGTAAAAACATATTACGTTCTTAATAAAGTGGGACATGGAGGAAATTGTAGACTAACATAAAGATAAACCTTAAGAATGACATCGTCGAGCGCCCGAAGCAATTAAGATAAAATCTAATTTTTATCACGCCATCTAATTTACGAGGGATCTTCTTCCTTTTTCGTTGAAGCAAGACTAAAAAATCCGCAAGTAACACAGAAAAAACTACCCTAAATTCCAAGGTGATCGATACACTCTTGAATTTAAAACATGAGTATGTTCAGTAATTGAGATACTCATTTGATTCATTTTTTTAAGAACAGACAGAGGAAGTTATTGGAATTACAATCTTATCATTCCACTCTTTTAAGCCATCATTTTTTGCCATAATCAATGGACTAAGGAGCGCAAGAATATTTCTTATGATTAAAATTTTGAATTCCTACCTTTTTCTCATTTTTGAGCACTTTAACTATTTCGTGATTTTGAGCGACTTTTCCAACTATTTTGCAATTTTTGGAAACTTGCACTCTTTTACGTGGATATTTTGCTCCTCTTCACTTTTTTTGACTTCTCAATTTTTTCAAATTATTAAATTAATGGATTTCGGAAAAAACGGATAATTTCCATTCCTCTTAGAAATTTACTATTATCAAATTTATGACGTACAATTTTGGGACCTCCAGACTGTCAGCTTGTGGTCAGATTCGGTCATCGTTGCTAGATGGTAATTCTAGGTGCCACCCATTCACAAAATTTCACCCATTTTTCTTGACAACATTATCTCAATCAATTTTGATATTATAATGCCTCCAGAAAGAAAAACTGCCATCAAGAAGAAATAGTTGACGTTTTATCAAAGAGTAGCATTAAAAACCACCTTCTGGCAGCTTTGTCTAAATCTGACCAAAACTGGCGTTGAGATCAATTGCTTCAAGCTGATTTTCTGGTGACTTCATTTTCTGCAGGAAGAGACTGTATTTAAATTCGTTCATTCCTCCACAAAATATCCCTTAAATGGGCCCCCAGATGTTTAAAATTCGCCGCAAAACCGTGAAGTTTTACCTATTTGAACAATTATATGAACTTTTTCCCCGACTAAAAAAGCTAGCTAAAATCAACCTTTTGTCGTTTCCACCACCTAAAAATCCGCTCCCTAGGAAAGACTATTGGACCAAAAGAACTTTAGCAGAAAATTTGGTTTCAGTTTATCAAACCTTTCACAACAAAATACAGACAAACATGACACAAATGAGGTTTTATAACGATTACATTTTCCTCCAAAGGACTTCGTGATTTAGTGAAATGAGAGTATTGCTTAAGGCTTCTGGGCAAGTAATAGATGTAACAGAGAAGCACGTTCAAAAGTTTTTATATTTTTGTTTGTTTGAAACTTTTAGTCACTAAAGAGTAAATGGCCGGTTGCTCTACTGTTACTTGAAATAGAATGCATTTTTTGCTTCATCATGATCTTAGTTAAGAGCAGGCGAATTTGTGAATATCATAATTGACATGCACAAAGGTTGATATAATGATCAAAAGTTTCTCATTTTTTATTGTTTTAAATTGTACGGCTAACACTAACGTCTTTAGTAAACCCGGGTCGTTGGCTGTGCTGACTTCAGCCAAGGACCAGAGACGGCTTGGCCACACTTCCAGTGCGGGACACTACCAGCCCGACGAGGGACCCTAGCGGCGCACCTCTGAAGTTGAAACCGAATAGCTATTTCTTTTAACCGGGTTACATTCTACCAGGGGCTGAGTAAGGGGAGGGGAGGAGAGAAAGTTGGTTGAGGGTAACTCGGAACCATTTAGTCAACCAGATTCTCTTCCGAGTGAGTTGTTGCCACCTCGGGAAGGTGGTGCAGGTGTCAGAGGTGGAGGTGTAGGAGCGGCCTGCTCCTCTTCCTCGCTCCACCGACGCCTCTGGCACTTGCCCACCTGACCTAGGTGGCAACAGCTTAAGAGGCAAGAAATCTGGTTGACTTGGTGGTTTAGAGTTGCCCAAAATCAACTGTCTCTCCGAATCGACTCTTTCTCAGGCCCGAGTAGAAAGAACCCAGGTAAAAGACGCAGTTTTCCGTTACAGAAAGTGAAACCCTTGCACAGTGTTCAGAATGGTTCCCCAGGTTTGGCCATTTAAGTCATCAAAAGCCGTGACTACTCCATGTAACTTAATACCACAAACCACTAGAGCCAGGCGAGCCCGTGATTTGAACCAGGGATGTTGTGGGTAGTTGGCCAATTCTCAACCCCTACGCTACGACTGTTTGCCTTATATTTAGAGAGTATTTAGTAACAAATTGAACTCAAATTGAATGAAAATACATTTAGCGGCTGGTGAGTTATTTGGGTTTGAATGGTACATTTTTGAACCTCAAAAAACAAAAAAAAAACGCTACAGAGACAGGAAAAAAACAAATTCCCAAGGATTTCATATAACTTTTCAATGTTGCATAGAAGCAAGAACTTTTTTAAGTTACAAGTTCATGTCAAAATAGCTCATAATAATTTGCAATGTCACTTAAAAAATGTACTTAAAACAAGATTTTTGGAATAAATTCATATTTTTTTGCAGTACACTTTGTTATGCGTTTCTCCAAGATTACAAATAAATATGTCTAACAGATTCATAATAAAATTTACGATTTCTTGAAAGATCATGTTCAAAATGGACAAAAATCAAAACTTGAAACATTAACAGAATTTTTCAAAATGTCAAAGTATCATCCAACTTTAAGTGCCTTTGAATTTGCAAAAGATTTTTTTCTGAAATATATCTTAAGCGCTTCTTAGGTGAGATTTTATATCATTTTGAGCTATTATGACAAAAACTTTAAAAGTCAAAAAAGTCATTTTCTTTTGCAACATTAAAAATTTATTTGAAATCTTTGGAAATTTGTGTTTTGATATAAATGTAACGTTTTCCGGCATTTTGGTGTCAAAAATGGACCATTCAAATCCAAATAACTCAGTTGCTCACAAATGTATCTTAATTAATTTGAATTTTTCAAGTAACTAAATGGTCTCTGAATTTGGATCAATTAGTTTATCAAAAAATGTTGTAATGAATAGGTTTTTAGGTAGATAACTTTTTCCCTGGAACTAAACGTATGTAATACAATAAAAGTAAAGTTGTTCCTCATTGAATTGTGACTCCAAAATGCCATGATGTCTTGGGGTATTTCGATCCAAACGTAAAAAGCCATTCAGAACACCATGTCTCTTCTTAATCGGGCTCATTCATTAGGTCATATGTTTTGTGTTTAGAGATGCATGCATGAAGCATACTTCATCAATTGACTTCCACTCCTTTTGAGTCTCTTTAACGTTTTCAGGTTTTTAAAACGACGCCATATTCATGACAGCTTCTTTGCAATGAATTTTTAACCCAAAACTTCATTAGAAATGCTCCAGCAGGCGTAACATACTCTTGAAGTCAGTAATGGAAGCATGCTTGCAGCGTGCTTAGGTGCAGACAAAACATATGAGCTAAAGTTTAATCTTTTGACCTCAAGAAGCTCGTCCAGAGCTTGCAACTGACTTAGCTCTACTTGATTGAAACTGAAGAAGCAAGAGGAGAGAAGAGGAGCACCTCCTTCCAAGAACTACTGGCTTATCACAAACATGAACATTAAAGGGAGAGGAATTTTGCACAAATACATGGAAACAGTCAAAGTTTCATTGAGTTTCCTCTCCACAAGCTGATCTCTTTCTCTGTTACGCATTCAAGTGAAAGGATTCCCACAACTGATCGTCCAAATATTTTTACACTACAGGCCTATTTGCTGTTCAAGGGTTGCACGGTAGAGATGGCAATCCTGGCTTGCCTCAACTAGTTGATAAACAAGGACAAAATATTGGACTTGTGCATGTGTGTGTTTGATTCGTGAGTTAAGTGGAAAGACCAGTGAATTGGCCTTTGCCGTTATCCTCTGTAAGTTGCATTGGGAATTGCAAGTGGGAACAAAACAAGAGAAATATTTTTAAAAGAAATGTTATTCAATGTACACTACATTCGAACGCACAAGTGGACGCAAAAAAAAAAAAGATAGGTAAAGCTTCCATCAATCATGGACATTTTATTGAGATTAGAAGGCTGCTTTACAGGGACTTCAAACACAACTCTGACCGTGTCTGTCCTCTTTTCAATTTGATTAGCCTTGCAGGATTGTTCTTGGGAACATTTTGAAGAGTAGAATTAAGTGTAAAGATAAATATTTTAGCAATGTTTGTTCTCTGTTTTCTTTAGAATTTTGCAAATTTTGTCCCACAATGTAGAATATTTCAAACAGTAAAAAACTTGCATCGTATTGCGCCCAAAAACTTGACTCAATGAAAGTAATGGAGTAGCTTTTCACGTCAACCTTAAATGAATTTTGAATCGACAATTCAATCAGCTTTATTTTCCCCCAAAAAAATCTAAATATTGCCATTAACCTTGAAGAGGGATCGTTAAATGACTAGCCTCATTCTACTTTTTCCACTCATACCACTAAGGACAGGAAGTTTAGATGAATAAAACTATCAAATTAGACCAAAAAAGACAAATATAATTGCCTTATTAGACGAAAAAAGACAAATAAGATTGCCCAATTAAACAAAAGAAAACAAATAAAAGTTCGAAGAAGACGAAAAAACGAAGAAAAACTCACTAAAAAGACGTGAAAAATCGAATCAATTCGCCCAAAAGGCGAATGAAACTACTTACTCATAAATAGAGCCCGGGAAAAAATGTTGGAAAAACATCCAAAAAATGTCATCAAAATGTCAGGAAAAAGGGCAAAAAATGTTGAAATATAAGGCAAAAAGTGCAAAAAATGTTGAAATTTAAAGCAAAAAGAGCAAAAAAATGTTAAGAATTAGGGCAAAAAGTCAACGAAATGTGTGAGAAATGGGACTAGATGCGTGGAGGACTTGAGAAGACTACTTAAGACAGTGTGACCAGACATCTGAAGGAAATAATGCCGTCAAAACTCTGGCTTAAAAAACGGGAGGTTGCACTTCACATAGCGGGGTGTTTTTATAAGCTAGACGTAAAACAGTTTATGTTATAAGTCAGATAGCTCATTCATCAGACCCTTTGAAAGGCAATAGATATTAAAGTCTGAGTAAATAATGGCAACAGTGCCAACTTAAAACATAATTTACTCTACACATAGCTATTTAGCCCACGTAAAATAATCACGGAAACAAGGGTCACAAAGTTTCTGATGTGAACTTTTTCACAATAACAAAAAGAAACTTTAAGGGCACTTTTTCCCCTCTCCAAAGATTTTAATTGATTGGCATCGTAAAATGTGAAGCTGAACAATGACAATTTTAGCGGAAAATTTTGGCGGGAAATTTCAATCAAGCCTTCCTTTGATTAATTGGTCCCTCAGAACCGGTTTTGGGATGACATTTTTGAGCAAAAAGTACAAAAAATGTTAAGAAAATGTTGAAATTTTCCAAAAAAATGTCAAATAAAATTAAAATGTTATATTCACGTAAAATTGGCAAAAAATGTAAAAAAAAATTTTTTTTGTAAAAAAAATTTTCCCTAGCCCTACTCATAACTATGATAAAAAAGGAGACAAATTGAGTGCCTGTACAGACCGAAAAAGACGTTTAAACTGCTTTTACTGAACAGACAAAATTATCTCCTTATTGACGGAAAAAAATGTCTACTTGTGAAAAAAAACGGCAAAATCTAGAAAATTTAAAACAGGAATAACCTAATGGGCAAGAATTATTCAGTGGTACATATGTCAAGTAAAAACAAAAGTTAGAAAATGCCTCCTTTAAGGAGAGTCTACAGTAGAGTTATACATAAAGTGAGAATTACAGATAAATCAATTGTTCTCATGGCCAGAAAGCTTTTTAAACCCAACAGTAATCTTTCTTTTCTGTGTCTGGCGGGCAATGCTACAAGTCCAAGTTGATTTTTAAGTGTGGATTGTTTTTTGTTGGTGCAAAACCGGAAGTGACAATCAATCAATTTATTTCCTTGGCTGAAGCTTTGACGTTGAACTTTCTTTGAAGTTATTTTTTGCGTGGAAATTAGAAAACAACGCGTAAAGAGCTTGAAAAAGACGAATAATATGCAAATTAGACGGAAAAAAATTCGCGACGAATAAAGGCTCAGAAGACGAATAGTTTTTTTTGTTTCAAGTTCCTGTCCCTACTTATCATGCTCACTTCTCCCGCTTCCTTCTTGCACTTACTTCTCGCACTTACTTCTCCCGCTTACTTCTCCCGCTTACTTCTCCCACTTACTTCTCCCACTTTCTTCTCCCACTTACTTCTCCCACTTACTTCTCCCACTTACTTCTCCCACTTACTTCTCCGACTTACTTCTCCCTCTTACTTCTCCCGCTTACTTCTCCCCACCCAAAACCTCCTGTTCCCACATGGGCCCCGTAAAGCTTGTTGTCACTAATATTTTCCCGGTAGAAAATGCTACATTCTCCCAGAGGAGGGTAAGAATCCAGAACCAAAAGAAAGTACTGCTTATACCAGGGGGTTCCACTTTCCGTAACGGAAAAACAGTTATTGCATACATGCACAAGCAAGCCCACTTGATTCAAAACGTCATTCCATCTCGGTACCGAGTTTCAAGGTAAATATCACTAGATGGCGGTAGTATTAACATCAGATGACGCTTCCTGGTTGGGAATCTAGGCGCTGCGCGCCTATATCTATGCAAGGACCCTCCAGCTCAAGATTCCTTGCTTCAGTGCAGCTAGAAATACTAAAAGGCAGAGATTGGGGCAGAGATTGTTAGAGGAGCTGATCCTCTAACAGCATTCAGGGACTACTGTACGTCAGGACGAATTTCAAAAATACACACTGGGTCCGATCATTGTACTAAAATGTGAGGTTTTTGCAACAAATATATTGTTCCGTTTAATTTTCATTGTACTAATCGGACCCAGTGTGTATTTTGAAAGTAATCCTGGCTTGAGCCATCCTTGCAGCATTTAAGGCAGGATTGGACAAATTCTTAAATACTATTCCTGACCAACCCACTATACAAGGGTTGTATAGATCTGCCAACAGTAACTCATTGGTAGATCAAATTTCATATAAACATTAATTATTGAAACTATTATATTGATTAACTCTCTTTACAGGGAATCCCATTCCTTGTAGCGGTATTGAAAAATCCGCCCCCATATTATGGGGGGCGGGATGGGATATTATCTAAGATATTTACCCGATATGAAAAAAGTGAATTTCAATTAGTGTGGAGTTTTAACAAGGGCCAATTAATGTCACACGATCGGGTGATTGACAACAAAATCTTAGTGATGTGTAGGGCTAGGGAAAAAAAATTTTTACATCAAAAAATATTTTTTACATTTTTTGCCAATTTTACGTGAATATAACATTTTAATTTTATTTGACATTTATTGGAAAATTTCAACATTTTCTTAACATTTTTTGTACTTTTTGCTCAAAAATGTCATCCCAAAACCGGTTCTGAGGGATCAATCAACCAAATGAATGCTTGAAATTTCCCGCCAAAATTTCCCGCTAAAATTGTCATTGTTCAACCTCACATTTTATGATGCCAATTAATCAAAATTTTTGGAAAGGGGAAAAAAGTGCCCTTAAAGTTCTTTTTGTTATTGTGAAAAAGTTCACATCAGAAACTTTGTGACCCTTGTTTCTGTGATTATTTTACGTGGGCTAAATAGCTATGTGTAGAGTAAAGTATGTTTTAAGTTGGCCCTGTGGCCATTATTTACTCAGACTTTCATATCTATTGCCTTTTAAAGGTTCTGAATGTGCTATCTGACTTATAACATAAACTGTTTTGACGTCTAGCTTATAAAAACACCCCGCTATGTGAAGCGCAACCTCCCGTTTTTTTAAGCTAGAGTTTTGACAGGATTATTTCCTTCAGATGTCTGGTCACACTGTCTTACGTAGAATTCTCAAGTCCTCCACACATCTAGTCCCATTTCTCACACATTTCGTTGACTTTTTTGCCCTAATTTTTAACATGTTTTGCTCTTTTTGCTCTAAATTTCAACATTTTTTGCCCTTTTTGCCCTATATTTCAAAAAATTTTACCCTTTTTCCTGACATTTTAATGACAGTTTTTGGACATTTTTCCAACATTTTTTCCCGGGCTCTAGTGATGTGGAATCTGGGCTTGGCAAAGTTTTTTTACGGGAGGTTGCAAGGTAGGGTTACTGCTTGCAGAATGGGTGCTTTGCTCTTGTATATGAGCAAACACGAATGTGAGTTTGATTTGCAACCCTGCTCAGAAGTCACGAAAGTCAGGGATGCCTTGCCTTTTGGTGATCCTTAAAGGAAAAAAGGGTTTATGAAGACTGGTAGATAGAGGGGAATATGATTTCACATCGGTAAATTGGCAACCCCGGCACCAAGTCAGATCACTACAAAATCAACAAAGAAGAAGCACTCTGGTTTGTTATTGAACTTCGTTAGAATTAGCTGAATGTTCAACTGAATGCTATTGACCAATCACCAGCGTGAATTATCGGCACCGTGTGTTAGCCTACGACGGCCAGTCTCTAGTAAGGGTCGCTAAGCGCAGCCATAGAGGACTGTAAACTTTCATTTCAATGATCTCGATGGAATTCAGTGGTCTATGGCACAGCCCTCAAATGCAAATGGAAAAAGCAAATGGGCTCAGCCCATTTGGGCGAATCCTAGTTTTTTCATATTAAAGTGTTCATTCGATGATTTTTAGGTCCCTGGAAACGATCTACCTATGTTTTACGTTGAGATGCCTGCTGACACTTTGATAATATGCTCAGTTTATTAACTGTAAAACACATGAAATCATACATTGTTTGTTTGTTTGTTTGATGAGGAGTCAGAACGCAGCTTCTCAGCTGCGATCTGATAGAGGCTGTCCGCCATATGGGGATATTGCCGCTCCACCTGGACAAGCTAACAAGCAAGCATTAATTTTTACCTCACCCTCGGGAATGACCCCAGGTTCGCCCATTTAAGCCGTCAAGGGCCGTGACTTCTGCATTTAACTTAATACCACAGGTCACATGGACTCTGCAAGCCCGGGATCGAACCGGGGCTTGCCTTGTTTGCATTGAAACACAGTTCAACGCTAAATTTTGACTCCGAAGAGTTGAGTTTGGAAAGTTGTGTTTTGCATTTGAAAGACGGTTCAAATGATAAATTTTAACTCCGAAGAGTTGAGTTTTGAGGGTGGCAGTCAGCCGGGATCGAACCCCTGCTATCCGCATGACAAACTGACGCAGTACGCACTACGCCATGCCTCACCCCTTGAAACTATACATTATCATGAAGAAACATTGAAAACTATTTCATCTCTCTCTATGGGAAACATTTTGAGATATTGAAATAATTCTGTGGAACCCACTGAACACCATTAAATTATCTTTTGGATCAGTGTGAAGTCCTACTTTTGTGATACGACAAGGCTGGTTTAAGTGTTTTTATAGAATCACCCTAAAAGCTAATTTTGCATATCATTGACCCAACTCCAGCAAATGTATATTAACGTAAAATATGCATTGTTTCCACGAACCTGGACTCTTTGAATACACGCTAAAATTGAAATGACTTGGATTTGCCAAAATGGGCCGAATAAATTAGCAAATCCAACGGCCCTATTTTACCTCTAGCGGCATGATTTAAAATGCTCTCTTGAACAACATTTGTGCATGTCACATTGTAATTGGAAGTGATTACATTTTTTAATTAATTTTGTAATTGTTGATGTAATTGTTTTGGTTTTTGAATTGTTTGGTAATTACAAAAGTGACCCAAGTCTGGTTAAGAGAGTTGAAAGCACAAGAGAATGAATGCTATTGGAGCAAAAATAGAAAAAAAGCAATGTGTGTGCCATTTGTGCACTTGGCGCTCCAATTCAAATTTCTGGCATCACGATCATGATCTCTATGCTCCCCATTACTATTCAGCCAATAGACTGAACTCTATTCAGACACTAGTCTTCCAATATAAAGCGAACAGTACATCGAGCCTATTTTTGACAATGTGGATGACAAGGCCACAAGTCTTTTGTTTCAAGTTCTAGGCAAGAAGCACTGGAATCATGGAGTGGGAGGCTCGCAATGAGAATAATGATTTCCAGTAAGAACAATTCAATTACGTTCTTCTGCAAATGAGACCTTACATATGTTGACAAGAATACGTATTTCAATTTTCAGCTCAAGCGAACGTCGGAGACAAAAGTAATGCTCACTCAAAATTCAGTGCAAATCCTACGGAGAATGAATGAACTAGCCCTTTTGTGGTAATCGTTTTACCACAAAAGGGCGAGTTCATTCATTCTATGCTCTCTTCAGTACATAATTTTGAGAAGGCTCTTTTCACTTCGGCATTCGATTGGGCTGAAATTTGAAATAAGAGTTTTTCTCAATGCAAGCCAGGTCTCATTTGCAGAAGAACGCAAATGGTTGTTTTGTGCTGGAAATCATAATTCTTATTACTAGCCTCCCACTCCATGATTTCCGTGCTTCTTGTTCTAGGACATTGTTTTCAAATCGAATTTTTGTATCCAATGGTCCATTTTAAGCCGCCCTCATTTGTGTTTCAAACAAAGAATCCGTTTTGCTTCGAAGATGAAAGAGTTTCAAATGCACCGCTTGGAAATGGCATTCCATCTTTGAACTAGAGCACTATAATAGAAGAGTTTGGTTATAAAGTGAGCCATCTAGTGGATTTCATACTTCAACAACTCGCACTTCCCATGATACACAAATTTCAAAGGGGCTTTACCAATTGATTCAACCAAAAACCATGACAGATCCATTTGCAATGTGAAAACAACATTAACAGTTAAGGCACTTTACTGTAAATTGTACAAAACTCATTAATGACCGTTGCCATCTTCAAATACATGGGTGTCATGGAAAATGCAAGCTGTTGGCGCACGAAATCCACTAGATGGCGCAGGATGTGACTGCACTCTTTTATTAGTGCTTTATTCTGGACAGTAAAATCTGTTCCATCTGACTCGCACGAGACCCTCAAAAGACTAATTCTGAAGCAAAGTTGTGCCTGAGAAGAGAAAGAAGTCATCTTCTTTTAAAAGGAGAAAGACAAAGGACTAAATGGGGAAGAAAATCTCAGAGCAGGTTTTAGTTCAGGTGAAAAGTGCCTTTATCTCGAACAAATAGCCTTCGCTTATTTCCATCCCAAGGGCACACATTTTCTCATTGTTTTCCGGTTTTTCAAACGAGCTTTACAAAAGCAGTCTTCTGTGAAAATTGGGGCCTTCCCTAAAGTGGTCAAACACATTTGTATAAAAGGAATCAATTTGTCGTTCAGTGTTTTGTTTTTTGTTAAAGAGATCCATCCCTGTACATTAACTAAATTAAAGTGTGTTACTCACGCTCCATGAACGGTTTTTTTCGAGGGGTGAAAAGATCAAAGTCGGTTTGAAAACTTTCTCTTATCGACTGTGTTTGTGGTGTCTTTAAAGAGTCTCCTAACATAAAAACAAGCTTCGAACCTCTTGATTTAAGAGGATCGACCACAGAATCAAAACAACACTGAAGAATAAAACAAAAACTTATACCTCATCTTCAGGTACATACGTAGTACAGAATGTAGCCTTAGTTTAAAAGTGACGTCAACTGGTCCACTTGCATACATCCAATTGGCTCATGTCGTGCAAAAATCCCATCAGGCTATTCAGAACTTCTTTTATGTGCAGTTAATATGGAAATTATAAAATCAGCGGCCTGGTAGAAGAAACACTCCAGTTTATTCGCGTGAACAAACTTTTGAAAAACTATCAAAACTTTGCATTGGACCATGTTTCTCGTTTTCGCCACACACGTCATCAGATTTTTAAGGTTTCTTTTTAAAGCAACCTTTTGTTTAAACAAGTGACGTAAATATAGTATTCGGAAATGCTTTTTCTTGCCTAGATTGCATTTTGTCAGTTTTAAAGACCGTTTGCTTCATTGACCTAACTTTTATAGAATTGATCTAGCAGGGATCTACATCTTATTTTTACAAGCCAAAGTCAGCTTTAAGAAATTTGCGAAGGAACAATGAAAAATGTTTTCGATCCCGATCTAATATGTTATGTTAACTGAGCATGAGTGTCACTAGTGATAGGCTCTCTTTATTTGAGGGATGTGTGTGACACGGAAACTGAAAATGAGGCCGGAAACGAGCTTCTTGCGAGTGAGACACCCTATTAGAAGGTCAAGAGGAATGGCCTTGGCGAAACAAGAACGCAACAACTCGGTAACCATTCCCTCAAGGCGAAAGAATGCCGTGCAACAACGCCAAATGACAATTTTTTCATTCTCACGAAGCCCGAGACGGAATGAGATAGAAAAAGAGTCTTAGGATATAATTAAGAAATCACTTTGTTTGGAACTGTATTGTGCAAATAACGGAGAATAGGACGCTAATCTCTGAACAGAGTTGGTTCACCACACTGGATTTTAGGTTAAGGAACAGGTTTCTGGTGTAAACAAGGTGACTAGACGTTCGATTTACGTCGCGTTTCCGAAGGGTGACTAGGTCGTTTCCGGTAGAGGCCGTTGTTGTTGTGGCTGATCTTCTCCCTCTTGGTGTGCTCTCCACTTCCATTAAACAGTTTGGCCTCTGCAATCAGAAGAGTCTCCCCATTATGATGATGATGATGATGATGATGATGATGATGATCTTGCTGCGGTTGGTGATCGTCCTCATCTTCCTCTTCGGTGTCATGGATGGGACTGATCTCTGGGAATGTTTTGAAGCCGCGCTTCATTTTGATAACCATCACCCTGAACAGATGGAGCCACGCGTGCCGAATGTCCATACTCCATTCGCCTTCTTCTTGGAGGACGGATCGAATGGATTGGCAGAAGATTGGTCCCATCACGTCAAGGTATTTCTTTTCGAGGCCCATGGTCTGGTGCATTTGACCCAATTGGGCTAGGTAAATGTCCACTTGGCGCGGGTTGTCAATATCGGCTATCACGTTTTCAATCACCTGGAAACAAACAAACAGAAAATGACAGTCATTGGCAGGTTGGCATTGGAAGCCTTTTCGTTTGAAAAGGTTTCAATTTAGTGGTGTGTGTGGACCATGTGGACAAAGTTTCCAGCTCAACAAATGCCATTTCGCAAATGAGGTGCCAGAGTGTTGTTACTACAAAGTGGGTATTAACTAGATTGTCCTTTGGAACTTGGGGAACTCGATTTCGCTGTTCCAGGGTTTTCTCAGAACGTGGTTTATCGGCGGAAAACTATTGGAAATGTAACATCGCGTTCGAGGAGCTCTACGTTATTTCTCGGATAGTGTTCATATGCTTATTCAGTTCTCTGAGCCGACCTTTAGTCTTTCTGAGGCCAAACCATTTACCACTTTCTTGTACTCTTTCATTTCCAATCAATACTGTGCGTTAAGCATTGCTAGTCCATTATAGTCGTACGTGGATCAACTTAAGCTTAATGCCTAAAACTAGTCCATTATCCCGTCAGAGTGTCCGCAAAGTATAATCAAATTATAAGTGGAAAAGAAGTTTTCCCCAATTTTGCTACACCAGGATGGAAAATGTTCGCAAATTGCTTGCAGGCCCTATTTTTCCCCTCAACACGACACAATATGGGACCAACACGAACATGAAGTTGGTTGAAGAATCGAGCCTTTGAACCAAAATTGGAACGAAAAGTACAATCCACCCTTTGACAACCTTTTCTTCCTATTAACATCCTTTCTTGGTTCTACTATCTCTGGGTCTTTGTACTTCAACAAGACCCCAGAATGAAGACTACTTTGGTTTTATCAAAAGGAGGAAATCCCACAAGGTTCATTTTGGGAGCTTCCAAAAAGGATGAACCACCCACATGACATGGCCCTTTTCGCCTCTGTTCTCCATGGTCGTTCTTCATTCCAGCAATGTCCCGAAGGGACCAACCTTGAGAGCCTTTCCACATGACCCATTCGCTTGGCTAGACATTTCCAGGTGTTGCTGTTGGTGTTTTAACCCAAGGAGTCGAGGTCCTTTGTCCATATCTTAATGACCTCTCTCAAATGATAAATTGCTTCACTGAGAAGAACAAAACTTCCTTGAGCGCTTGGACCAAATTTGAATTCTATTTTGGGGGTTACTTAAGATAAATGCCTCCATTAGCTCGTAAATGTGGAGCATCACAGACCAATGGAAAGATTTAGGAGGCAACAACAACAACACGAAATTACATAACTTGAGAAGAAGGCCAAATGTCGAGGGTACATTTGCATATTCATTTAAAAACAGAAAAAAGTTCTCGGGCCTTTTAGTGGGTTAAACCCATTCTCAAGTGGAAAAATGGCCTCAAGCATGACGCAATCTATCTTAGGCATCTTCCACTATGTTTTGAATAGTCTTGAAGACCTTGGGCATCACTTTAAACCGTAAATCAAATTGAGTGTTTGCTTTCAAGTGAAATAACATCAGACAACAACTTTGTAGGTAGGTTGATTTTGTGACCTTGGCAACAACGTGTATTTGAGATGCAATCGTTTTTCATCGAGAATCTATACAATTCAACTTCAAACGCCAACTAAAAACCATCTCACCCATTTACAAAGTATTGGAACTCTAGTTTTTAGAGTTTTTGAAGATGTTTTAGAACATTGAAGGAAGAAGAATAAGTTTCAAAGACTTAAGACTCAAAAGTTCGGAAAAAATCAGTCCATTCTCTGTCTAAGAATAATCTTGAGTGTAAAGAATTATCAGATAACTCTTAATTGTTGAACGAATGCACGTGAATAGATACCATGGCCCACCATTCAGAACTTGGAGAACAAAATTCAACTCCTTTCTCTGTCCCCGGAGAATGGGGAAGTTATCTTCAAAGAAACCCAAATCCCAAAGTTTCAGAATCGTGAATCTCCGATAACAATATGAGACTAAGACAATCAAATTTCATACACAAAGGAAGGTATCTTAAGGAATCTTAATCATTTCACTATTCAAAGTCCGGTTTTGCAAAGCTTACGGAAAGGCTTCTCAAGTACGCATATATTTCCATGTGCCATACATCCCATAAAAAGGCTTTAAAAGAGGTGTGCAAATTACCTTCATCAGTCTCAATCCGTGGTTTTGGAGGGCTTCATTGAGGGTCAGGTCCTCGAGAGGTGAGTCCTTTATGGTCGGGAAGAACATCTTGGAGGTGGAGTAATTCTGGAACAAATTGATGAAAGTGGCCGTGCCCAGCTCTTTGAGGTTGGCCTTGAGGAGATGAAATGTCCGTCGGATGTGAGTCTTCTCGTCGTCGGACAACTCAAATTCCACATCGCCAGCACCTCGTTTCATGAGCTCGGTCATGACCATGAAGAGTCGAATCCACGAGTCCTGAATGTCTTGTCGACTCCGAAGTTTGGAAGGGAGGTATTGGACTGCGGCACTCACGAAGAACGGTCCCAAGGCAATCATCTCGTGGTTCTGCAATGCAAACACGAACACTCCATGTACTAGAGCACGTACTTCATGGAGCCACAAGGAGGGGATGGATATTGGCTGACGTTCACGTAGTAGGTTCAAATTCATGATATATGTGTAAATTGGAGGGGGATAAGTGCGAGGTTTGGGATGGATTGTTTTGATAAACGTGTAATAAAAATAATTTTTCAAAGATGTAGTTCTGGATACTGAACATGATACATATCATTTAAAACTACAATATGACCACAAAGTTGTGACCCCTTCTTTAGGACACCTTTTCTTTTTGTGAGGTTGTTTATTCAAGACAAAGTTGATCAGCGACCAGAAAATAGACTTTACATAGGTGCTATGGTGTCAATATTGAATGATATTTTTGCCTCTTTTTAACAAAACACTAAGCCCTGGAATTATTCACATCAAGTTTATGTGGATGATGAAGGATGAAATGACGCAAATGACCATGGGCAGTAGTCTGAAGATCTCCTTAAACACAACCAACAAGATATTGTCACGCTTTCTACCGTCCTGTTATTGAGTCCTTTTAGCGCAGCCAGCAAATTAGAAAATGTGTGTAACTTCTAAACATTTGTGACGCAAAATTTCGGCTCAGCTATATACGTATGTCCAAAACAATCTGGGAAGTTAAAAATAGGTGACATTTTTTTGTGTCAAGGTGTATTTTTGGGGTTTTATTGTCACTCTGATCTTACGCATTATGACCAAGGCCACCATAAAGTTAGTTGTAAATAATATTGTACAATGTAATTACCAAGATCTTTCATTGTTGTCCAAAATTACAAAAGTGGGAAAATTGCTTTTTTTTTAAATGTTCAATAGAGGACGCAATCTACTGAGTACATTTTCGCCTTGTTTTGCTTTGATTGCCAAGGCTAAAGGCTTGATGTTGAGGCTTTGGCCAAAGCTACCCCAAAAAATGACGCCCTTTGTCATCTGGAGGGGATGGATTGAACTATTGTCTCGGTCTACCTGCCCGGCTAGAGTCGAATACAGTTCCACAGAGACAGAAATGTCACTTCTAAATTCTGCGTGATTCAACAAGCTTGCATTGTGTGTGCGATGGGATTTGATATCGACCACATTTAGTTACCACGGTGTTCCGAATGGCTTTTTAGGTTTGAATCCAAATACCCAAGGACATCATGGCACTTTTTGGACCCATAATTTAATGGGGAACAACATTACTTTTATTGTATTATTTAAGTTTAGGCCCAGGGAAAAAGTTATATACCTAAAAAACTATTAATTATAACATATTTTAACCATCTTGTACATTTTCATGGAGCGAGAGTGTGGACAAGCGTCACGACCAGCTCAAGCTGGGCATCATGCACTTGCAAAGAGACATTTGGCATAATTCAAGACCATGGGCAAAATATGTTGCACTGACTAGTTGTAGCAATGTGAAAATGGTTTGGCGACACCAAATGAGACATTCGCTTACAAATTTGACACCTTTGCTTGAGGTATTCTGAGTTTTGTCTTTCTCCATGCACGGTGCAAGCTAGCCATGAGGCTTGTGGACGCTCTCGCTCCATGAAAAGGCACAACAATGCCATTTTTCAAAGAAGTGGCTTAAAAGTGTAGTACATTCAAATACGGGTCACACTATTAGTTTCTCACAATTTGGTGCCAGAAAAGTAAGCTTCTTTCGCAAAGACTTTTGTGCGAGATATTTCTGTTCAAACCATTGAAGGCAGTGAAGGCAAAGTGTATTTTACATCCTTGCAAAGCAAGGGCCTATTTATTGAAAATATTATTTTATAGTTTATCCCTGTGCAAGGTCATTCTTGAGATGGATGTATAAACATACAGCGTTAGACATCACAACCTTCAAGAAAAAACGCTTCTTCACTCTTCCAAACCGAGTTCAATGAATCAAAAAAAATATTACTTTAGTAACAAAATCCCATCAAAAAGTTTTCTAATTATAGACTCTTTTATCTTTTAGGTATTAATCCAAAAAAGGCTCATACAACACACCATTTGGCTTAGAAAAGTCCTAAAAGGCTATTGCATTTTTTTCCTCGGAAAACGATTTGCTCAGCGAACAATGATCCCGGAAATGAAGCTATACTATCCCTCAATAGTGCCAATTGCCAGTTTGTTTCCCTTGAGGCATTTTCATTTCCAGGAAAGAGTCGCTTAGGTATTTCCGAATGCATTTGCTCTTAGGAAACCCATTTGAGCTGAACAAACCCTTTAATGACCCTTTGAGGGGAACTGATTCACATACGGAAAAGGAACAAACGCGCCCAATCATACCTTAATTCTTCGTAGTACGTTCTTTTTTGCAATGCCATCATACAGAACAAGGTTTACGATTCGGGAACTTTGGAAGTTTTAAACTAGCCATTCGGTTTTTGAGTGGGGCCTAAGGATCTAGGGGTCTTTTTTTCTTTCTTCCAACATCCACCATACAGAAACATAACATGTTTTTGAATAAAGCGTTGGTTTTGTTTCGGTTTGTTATTTCGGATTTTTTTTTGGATTGTTGGTGCTAGGGTCGGAGGGTGGAGTCTCGCCCGGCCAGCGAAGCCAGCCATCACATCGTCCAAATTGTTCCGATAGGCAATCTCATGTCCGGTATCAGAATGGTTCTCCGTCTGTGGGTGTGAATTAGCGTCTAAAAGTTTCCTTGAGAAAGGTCGGGGAGGAGAATCGAACCTGGGACCTCTCTTACTATAGGAAACTGCGCTAACCACGACGCCACGTCTCCTCCCCTTAAATTGAGGGAAGATTAATTTGAAAGTAAAAATTGCAAGCTTTCATGGTATTCTCTTGCGATTTGTGATTAACATTTAGATCAAATCAAATATTAGATTAGATCAGATTAGATTTAGATAACAACTAGTATACTATGGGACTGAATGAATGTTTATTGAGCGTTGGACGTTTTGATATCACAGAATGAAAGTACATACTGTCATTCATGTCCACTTGTGACGTATTTAAAAAACACACAAAAATTTTCTCTAAATGGAAAAAGACGCTTATAGTGAAATGACCTCTAGTTTTCCTAGTCATGGACAATCAGCTCATAAGATCAAATCCATGTACGTATAAATGTATCCAATGTATAAAGGTTTTATCCTGCACTTCCAATTCCAATATTTCCGGGGTAGGAAGCTTAAACTAGAGGCTGGCCGCCCTAAAGAAACAAGACGGAAGACGGACAAAGATTTCCTTAAATCGAATTTTCTTCGAACTTTTGATGTACGAGGAGCTCTCCGTTTAATAAGGTCAAGACACTTCCAAGAAAAAGATTCCCCTAAAAAAATAGATAATAGTGGTTTTGGTTTGATTGAAAGTAAACTTCCTAAGGCATTTGCTAAACATACTTTTTTCCACTTAAAATGTGTAAAAAATACCTTTTTTAACACCTGAATTTTTGTGCGAACATTTTTTGATTCAAAATTAAAATTAAAATTTTAGTTCAATTTTCATGGAACACCCCTCGTTACTCGAAAAGGGATGAGGGTCTAGGATCAAAGAGGAATAAAACTTGTGCTTTAGTCGTTAATCCAACGTTACGTTTGATTTTTAAACAAGCAAGTTCCAAACCTACAGGAAATTATCACCCCTTATGTGAACGGGGGAACAAATTAGCGGTCCAATGTCCCAACATACGAGTTAGATGCCTCACTTCCGACCCCATTATTTCCTTATTCGGAAGCTTCAATTAGAGGTCCACCGCCCAAAGGAAAACAATTAGGAACCGAACGACCGAGTTTCCATAATTCAGCTTTTATTCCCCATTGTACCTTTGATCTACGTATATAGATCACCACGAGCAAGTGACAAGACCTAGGATCAAAGATGAACCACGTGAGTTCTTCCTATAAATGGGCATGTTCCGTTCACACACACGATTTTAGGCCATAAGACTACAACTTGTGTTAGATCGAAAAATGAGATCTTCAAATTCTTTTTGGCGATTTTTCTTTTTGATCAAGGAAGACTCTGAATTGTTTTTGTCCTATGTTTGGAGGGAGTACACACAACACCATGACGTACTTATTTATCGAATGCCCATCATTGTCTGGGATCGACATATTCGTTCTATACTGTACCTTCCTGAACGGATTTGTTATCGAACGCAGCCGAATATTTGAAGAAATAGGGGAAAATAATCAACGCAATGTTTCCAGATTGCCTTCGGTCTCATGTTACTGTTTTTGTCCAATGCGTTCCAAGACCAAGGCGAGATATGACCTTATTTCAAGATCCATTGTTACTAATGGAACAATTTAAGAACATAAGAAAAGCAGAATTTGTGTTCATGTAAGTCCAATTGTAGACAATCAGGGGACTGTGGTTTCTTTAGTAGCGAGACAAGCATCTCATGACGTTCTAAATTGAATCAGATTTTGCTATCAGTCGAGACCTTCAAAAGTTCGTTTGTTTCGTGTGGGACCGACAACCAGAGGTGGGCGCAAGAAATCAAAAACTTTACTAAGGTTATCGTTATTTTAAGGGACGTTTAGGTCAAACCATTAGCTTGCTTTGTCAGTTATATATAAGCAATATAACTTTTTCACGACCTATCCATGAGCTTTGCAACGTTGTGCTCTCTTGTTGCTAAAATTGGATGGAAATTTAGAAAATTGTGATGCGTCCATTATTATGTTGCAGATTAGGCTTTGATTGCAAAATGCTTAAAAAATGATGTTGAACGTTATTATACTGTAAGTGAGAAAATAAAGTGATTGATTCCTTTTATTAAAAAATTATGGAAATGCGCGAGAAAAAGTTTTTTTGGTGCCTGCAACCCTTTCAACTGGGATGTGTTTTCTAATAATATTTCAAAGGGACGAACAAAATTGTCCCGTTCAGGATTACACGGCAAAAATCAGTTTTGTACGAATTCACGTTCATGCTTAATTGAAGCAAATTTAAAGGTCATTCCGTTGGAGAGAGCGAGGACTTTTTCAGGGATGATAAATGGAAGAAAATGTAGAAGGCTCTTTTATCTAAAACCTTTCCTTTCTTTTTATCAGGTAGGGTTATCTCTGATTCGAAATCGACGTCAGCACTTTCTTATCACAGATAGTTGGAGCAAATGAGAACAATCGTACTTAGAGTACAATTTAGTAGACGTTTCGAGGAAAAGTCTTGCTGAGCGTATTGGAGAAGAAAGCAAGAGAAGTTTCAGTATTTTCATTAAGAACAGCATTTGCTTTGATGAGACACAACAAGATGAATCTCACAAGGCCAGGAATACATTAGATTCATAAGCTGTCAAGTTGATTCCAAAAGAGGATAGACACACACACATTTTAAAATCCTGAACCCTTATATAGGTTCCAATTTTCGAATTCATTTTTGTTATAAATTGGGCTGCATATTTTATGAAAATGCGTTCAATTTCGTTTTTTTCTGATTTTGATTCCTGAAACAAAAATTTTTGAGCTAAAGAAACAGTGCAATTGCTGTTTTCTGCCCTTCATTTGCAGTTTTTGGATCTCAACCATAGATATTTTGATTCTTTATTGAATCGTTCGTACTCACACACATGGAAATGGGTGCTCCATCGAAGAATAAAGATAAAAAATGCTTTAACCTTCGTTGCTGTAATATCTTCCTGACTCAAAAAAACTGGAAACTACCTTTTTCTGCCAAAAGAAGACAAATTGTCAAAGATTCAGTTGCAACATGGAATAAATGAATGAGTGCGCTTTGCCTAAATATCGAACAAAAGAGGCACCAACTAGGTACACCAAAATCGTACCATCTTAAATAAAATAAGGAGGTTAAACAGCCCTGATTCAATTCAATAATAATAATAAGTAGAAAGCAATTACCCTCGTTTTCGTGCTTTTCTTACGTCCACACCCAAGTATCAGATAACCCATCCTACCCCACATGGTTTTGTCGTAAGTGCTCTCAATGAGTGGGACAAGAAAAAAGAAGGCTGTCACGCTATGGAAATAAACTGGATTTCCACTTACCATGATGCCATTTCGTTGATGGATCTTCCCCACGCACTCCAAGTAGTCGAGGACATCATCGAGGTTTCCCACATGGGACACCACTTTGACCACGGCTCGAGCCACACGTGGAACGTGACGCTGAAGGGCATTTTCTAGTCAAGACAAGAAATGAAACATACACTTTAGGCAGTGATAACAACAACAACAACAACAACAACAACAACAACAACAACAACAACAACAACAACAACAACAACGGTGAGCTGACCAGTAAATTGATTACACAGCATGATACATGATTATTTGGGGGGACTCTTTGTTAAACGGAGATAATATGCTCTAACTCAGAGCTCTTGGAACTGATGCCATGAGACTCCGAGTTGTTCATTTTTTCCATGTTGTCTACCTGTTCTTGAAGATACAAATGGATCTTTGACATTTATATGGCAATCGTTTGTTTCGAGAGGAGCTCGTGATGTGTCAATCAAACTATGGATCAGCTTACATAAGATGGGATGGCTTATTATGGCAAGTATTTTCCTAGTAATCAAAAGCTACTGTGGAACTGTGGTCTTAGGGAGAGGATCCAGCCAAATTAGCTCGTATGTTGTCGGTGGTCTTCTTTATGCCTTAGTTGGGCCTCAGAGAAAAAGTGTGATTCACTTTAAAAAAGACATTTTTCTACTTTTTCCAGTTTCAAATTCGTGTTGTTTGCCATACAAATGTAACTTGTAATCGTAACCTAACAAAAGTAAAAAAAATCAAAGGAGGTACTTCGTTTGTACAATAGCCCCGGATATTTTGCTAGAAAAGCTCAAGATTTTCATGGTTTTAAACTGGTCCGGTAGTTGAAAAAAACTTTCCGTAAAAAATCAAACTCTACCACAATCTTTCACATTTTCTGTACAAAAAAATGTCTTAACTTTGGCTTAATTTTCAATATAAAATACTAAACAATTTCACGGTGCAATATGCCAGTACAAAATTAAATCAATATACATGTAGTTTCACTAATATCCTGTTACTTTCTGATGATTTGTTTTTCACTATTCAAGTTGCATTTTTTTCCGGAGCCCTGGTCATATTTACAGAGATTCCGATTCCAGCTCATCATAATCTGATTTCTACGATGAAATGGTAATCCATTCGATTGCACTCTACTGTAGATGTACGTAGATGATGATGATGTAACAATTGTTATTGTTATTTATATCCTTTCCTTTCTATTTCAACCAGAACTACCTCATTTATCATTGTCTGGGGAACGTACATGGGTGCAGTCAGTAGTTTCTATCTTCACCTTCGAAGCCTTCAATCTGCTCGTGTCCTAATCTCTTGGAATGCTTGGATCAACGAACTTGGATCACACATGGAATAGCAATAGAACTCCTCCCAAATTGTGTTTCGGCTTTGGCTCGTCCATAGCAAACCTTTAGCTCCTTTCTGGAGGACCATTTTCGTGGCCAATGGTGGTAACATTTCTAATGGAACTGTGATATTCAGCACGGTTTAAACTCAGCACGTTGCATAAAGTTTAAGTCACGATAAAACTCAAAGCGTTGCTTCCTGCCTTCCTCGTCGAGTCAATCACCGGTTTTGGAAAACCATTACCGTTGATATCAGATTCTATTGGAATGTAAACCGACTCAATGCACTCTGGTTAACAATAGGCAATGCAACTAAAGTCGGAGCAGCTTTCGATCCATCCATTCGATTCCACTTTGTTCGAGAGTCATGTCTAAAAATATGTTTTTCTCGATTGACACTCGGCTTATCTGAGGAGAAATAGTATGTTGGGGCAACGAGTTGTGTATGGCTTAAGGTTGCTAATGAACCCATCAATTTCGACATTCCAGGTCACCCTAAAGATGGGATGGTCAAAAAATGAAGAGTGACCTCAGGGCGCATAACACTTTACGACCCACAGATATGCATAGATAGGACAAGCTGGCGTCTCCTGGATGCACAAGTTGCCTGAATGTTTTTACGTATTTAAAGTCTATTGTACAAACATTTTCATAAATCGTTCTGATGCCCTCAAAGTCTAAAAACCTTACTGAACTATCCTCATGATCCCTAGATATGGTCCACTTCAGAAGTATTCATTAGCATCTGATATTTGCATGATAATTTAATAACACGGAATTCATAACTATTTTTTCCGTCAGGTTGATCAGGAATTTTCAGTATGCTAGAATTTGTTTGACTGAGTTATGTCCCCTCAAAAAGCTCTAGTATGGAATTAGCCAATTGCATAGGCAATCTTTTGGCATAGCATTTGAACACCTATCTCATCACTGAGAGAATCTCTCACTGGACTTGTCAGGAAACCTCCCAAGGGATACTTGATTTTGCACATCCATGACGTCAAAAATTGTCACATTTTTCATTAAAAACTTGCATAGATAAACCAGACAAATGAGGTTGTATTTAGTAAGTCATCTCTATCTAAATCTATAGGATGAGCGGTCCTCCGTTCTATCACCGCGTAAAGGCAGTAATCAGGCGGGACTTGGTCTTTAAGATTAAGCCTTGGCCTTTGTCTTTCAGCGAGACCTTGTGGACGTGGAACAACATTCAGCTTTAGTGTCGAACACTTCGAGACGATCCATGATATAACATAGTATGTACCCTACACGCAATTGCGGTCTTGCATTCTAAGGTCGCGTTCTAGAAATGAGACAAAATGCACAGCTCATCAAAAGGTCTCAGAATAAGAAGCAAGCTCGATGGAACGAATATTCTTACATAATCTATGGCGTTGGAGTGAGATGAAGCCCAAGTATGGAATGTATTCTTGGAGCCAAGAGCCTTTCGGAGACCCAATAAGCACTAGTTCGTTCACCTTGCTTGATCTTTTATAAGAGGATGCTCCATTTTCTGCGACGCATTTTCTGACAATTCTTCAACCATAACTTTGGGCCCGATATTTTTTGGCGTGTCGAAATAGTTGTGAAAAGAGTTTGTTCTTGAACGTTTCTCGTCGTTTTCCTGGATTGTACCTTGAGACAAAGATCCTTCTTTCCATGGGATTAGTCATTTTGTGATTTACGTAGCAGGATCCTTGATCAGCAATTTTATGGCAGGTCCTTTAGATTCCTTCGACTCATTTTCTTCTCCAAAAACACAGTGCTTCAATTAGAACAAGAAGCTTTTTTTTGTAATCATGTTTCCAAGCATGGAGATTGGCAAAATTGGAGCATTGGCCTTCAAGTACGGTGAAATCTTGATTTAACGATCTCCGATTCAACTATAAATCTCGATTCAACGATAATTTTAGGGGTTACCGTTTTACTACGACTCTTACGACAACGACTCGATTTAGCGATATATTTTAGGGTGACTGACAATATCGTTGAAAAGAGATTTCACTGTAATTGCGATTAAATATGGGGATATTAATACTTCAGTTGTAATGTTTCTAGCTTTTAAACTATGGGTGGTCACGGGCAAAACATTTCAGTGCTTGAAAAGATCAATGTCACACACATGAAACGTTTATTTACGAAAACGAGGCAGTTTGAGTTATGAAATATTTTATTTACGTTTTGTTTTAATTTAAGGGAAAAAGTTCTTTTTTGGCTTCATCTCATCGATATAAAAAATGTGAACCAAGCTTAGGATCATTTAACAATTGTCTGGAAACTTATGCAGAGCTCGAAGAGACCGAACAATCCGTTACGGCTTTCAAAGAAAGAGCGTTTCAAGTGCGTCGACCAATTCAAGTGCAACCAATCAGCAAGATCAGAAAGAGATCCACACTTGGGATGAACTCGACCTTCACTAGTTTGAGTGGCCTTTTCTTATCTCAGTACCTCACTCGACTTGCCAAATCTAAAGGATGTTCTGGGACAATCCTCGAAACTTGTGTGGTTTTGTTCTAGAACACAACACAGGGTGAAAGTTGGTTTAACTTTTGAGGTGTTGGTGGTTCAGAGTTTCTTTGACTCTTGACATCTTTCATTTTCAAATGAATGCATGCAAACACCATTGGCCCCCTTCCACATGCCCATGGGACTTGTCGACAGCTAGGCCGTAAATTCATTTTAAATGGGAACACAACTCTTTGTTTCGTTTTCATGAGCGGCCAAAGTGGCTGTTCTTTGTGTCCATACAGTCCATTGGTGTCAAAACAACTATTCATCTCCTAGACATTCATTATGCACATAAAAACCATTGGATGGTCTGGCTTTCTTTAAACGAAAAGCGCCAAGTGCATTTGTACCAAAACCCAGCCTTATATGGGCATCACCTTGTAATCTCATCGGTATTCTGCGAAAAAGTTTGGTTTCATCCAGAGGTGGGCATCATCGGTGAAAATGTTAAATGGTCTAAGGGGCCCTAATTCTCAGGGAACTTTTGAGTTTATGTTGGTTATTTGCCCCCTCTAACCCCGTGGATCCCATTCACATTCAAAGTGAGGGTTTTTCATTCATGATTTGATTTCTTTTGGTCATCTCTGATCTTCCCCATTTAGAAAGATTGAAATGTCTTGGGAGTTCAAGGTATTCAAAGAATGGACGTACACATGCTACCTACTTAAATAACATGTTAATGCATTCATGTCTTCTCATCCTGCATGCCGAAATCTTAGCTTTATCTGAACTTGCAACAAAAGAAGTGGAATAACTTGATGACTCAAACATTAACACCAGAATTCAATTAAACTATTTCAAGACGGAATGTCCTATAAAGCAAGCATGTAATGAATGTTTGGGCGAAATTTTGGTTTCAACGAAGCATAAGTAAGCCAGAGTGGCCACGCGTACTAGCGCGTTCTTAAAAGTGCCGAGTGTAAGTGCTTCCCCAGACGGCGTAGGTTCGAATCCTGTTGGGGGTCGGATTGAAGCTGTCGGGAGAAATCCTTCAATTTACAGGGGATCACATTCCTTGTAGCGGTAATAAAAAATCCGCAAAAAAAAAATGAAGCACAAAGCCTTATAACCATAAAAATTGGAGAGTTAAAGAAGGTCATCATTGTATTATATCCAAAAAAATTAAATACAGTTTTCTAGAAATGTTTCCTTGCACTGCTGACTTGAATTGTGCAAAAGAAGACCACATTTCATTTTTTTTTACTTCTGATTTTCAGTTTGGATTTCAGTCCTTTTTGAGACAAATCCCTAACACTAAAAGCCATTTTTTATTCATCACTATCTTTATTTATTTTTGATAATTTAAAACTCATTTGGATATGAGTTTGCCTCAAATCTCTTCTTGACCTCATGCTCAAAGACTAAAATTTGTTATTCCAAAACAATCCTACATATGCTTTTCCTATTTTGTCTTGGAATCAACAAATGACGATGTAATGCCCACCTTTGCTCATGTTTATGCAAGGCATTTGTGAGTGTTGGGCGCTCTTAGTTATGATAGATGATCTCATTGAGACGCAACATTTTGAGCCAGCAGCATCCTTCTCCATTTTTGGATTTATCAGAAGAAGGTTTCAGTATTTTGTGGAAGCCAATCCAGAGAACGTAGGTCCAGTCGGTACTGTAGCTAACGGTTTACAATTCGTGCCATCATCAATCAGTTTCTCGAGCTTAGATACTTGGTAAGGTAAACGAAGTAGCAAATCTTGAGGCCTTTCATGGAACCATTTTTCGAAATATGCGGAGAGGTCTCACATTTTGAATATACAAAATGGTAAATTGTTTGGAAAAGAAGTGTTTGGCAATATTCAAAAGTTATTTCTTATTATTGTTCATGACAAGTGCTTAGCTTACTTTTTCGGAAATAGTTGTTCAGAAATTCACTGAAAAAAAGTGTTTCATATTTCTGATTTTCTTTTCTCTAAAACAGAGAATTTAAGTGAGGTAGAAGAACTATTTTTTTCAAATGCATTGATTCACGCAAGAAAACTGATCGATTTATTTTCAACAATGTGCGTTGGCAATTTGCATAAACAATGGAAATGAACTCTGACCATCTTTGATTTTTTTGGAGAAAAAAACATTGTCGTCTAAACATCTAAAATATGCACCCGTTAGTAATGGATTTTTTCTCGCTTGACTCTTCAAAACTTATGAAATTCTGAGTGACTTCTAAAGTGAGTTTTCGAATGTGGTTGGTTGGATAGAAGCCTAAAATAAAATGTACATTTCTTCAGAACTAATGAGAAACCAATGCATCCGGTCGGAAAAAATCCATGCGATTTAATTATGCGTTTGAGTGGAGCAATAATTTAGAGAAAGGTCAACACTCAAATGAAACTTAAAAAGGACAAAAACACGAAACTTAATACTATCGAAAATCAATGGCTAGCTCACGACACCACGATAGCTTGTTTTTGTTTTTCCACCTTTTTGGCTATGTTGCTTTTTTTCAGGAATCAACTTAATACCTACCAAATTAGGGATAGAAGATCAATTTGCTTCTTCTACGGTTCATGTTCAAAGTCCCTTGGGAACTTGTTGGTTTCCTTCATAAGTTCTAAGGAAACTAAAGAGCGTATCTGAATAAGACGTTTTGATCCGTCATCATAATCAGATCATTAAGATATACGTATAGATTACTAAACATACAACCTTGCGAGTAATATTCCTTGGCAAATGAGGATTACAGCTAAATCTATGAGCCAAATATGGATTAATCAGTGTTTAATGTCAGCCTCCATATCCAAATCTAGTTTGATGTGATGGTCACTGTCCGAAGATGGAATCGGCTCCGGCGATAAATTGGTTTTTTTGCCGTCTCTTTCAACGCCAACCTTTTTCGATCCAACCAGAGTTGGAACCAGAGGGAACACATGGCAGATCTGAAGAGATCGTGCCATGAATTTGAAATCGAGAACTTGAAAACGGTTTCCTTTAGGAGATTGAGAAGTTTGGGAGGACCGGGGTTTAAGATAATTGTAAAGAGATACGTCACTTCCCTAAGATTTGTGTGAGCTTCTAGATTTACACCTTCATTTTTCTCTGTGAAATGGAACAATCTAGTTCCGCCAAAATCTATGGATTTGTCTTAAGGTCTGCAAAATACCTAAATCGTCGCATCTATTTGTTATTAGACCTTCTTGACTTATTGCCAACAATCCGAACTTTCTAAGGCCATTATAAGATCTAAAGAAACAGCATATTTTCCTTCAATCTGGAAAATAATACCGGGAGATAACGATTGGGTAAATTGGTTCCAGTATAGTCACTTAATTTTACTTTAGTATTTTTAATTCCCTATCAAATTTAAGAGTGAAGAAACATGAGGCACTTCCAAAAATGAGCCAGGAAATTGACGAGGTCTTGTATTTGTTTCTGTATCTTTTCCTCCAATCCCCCTTATATCTACAATAGCTATTTACTTACCGGGCGAGGCCGTTTCATTCAATTTTTTCTCAATGTTTTTCAGCTTACCTCCTTCCTTTTCGTGTCTCTGCAAATCAGAGATGGTGTAGTTCCGGAATCCAAGAAATTTATCTTTCACATCTGGATTTTCAGTGAAGAGTTCCAAAAAAGCTTGAGTGAGAATTGGAATGATGTGCTTCTTGAGGTGAGGCCAAGTTTGCTGAAACGAAGGGAAAAAGTGAAAGAGACGGAATCCCGAATGAATTGACTAAGGAAAGTTTTTTGAACGTCGAGTATTTCCCCTTTCAAACTAGCTCCATTTACTCCTTAAATCAAGGGATTGAGGGAAAGTTCTTGACACAAGGGTGACGACGTTGATTGCGAATACCTTTTTACAAAAGTCGATTGAAAAAAAAATTCAATAACAACGAGATGTCAATGAAGTCCAAACGAACATATATAAGAATCATGCATTTTTTTACAAGAAAAGGCTTCTTCATTGTATAACTTATTAATAGTTCGTTAGGATAACCAAATATGATGCTGAAAGACAATATTGATGAAAATGAATGGAAGGGTTTGGGTGCGTGTTATATTAGTCATTCAACCTTTAATGTCATGTTTCATGATCTTATAACATGACTATCACATTATCTCATTAATTTGGAACTTCTTAGCATTCTACAACATCTCGTCACACTGTTTCTTGTTTCTAGTTGACACATGTTAAACACGGTGGTCCCTGCGGTCATGTGACGGGTGACATTTGGTTTTGACAACAGACAAGGACAGCCTTTGCGATCGATTGAAGAGGCTTTCAGTTTTTATATGGAAAGACCTCGTGTCGAAAGATTTGGCTGGTTTGGCTTTAGAATTTTTAAGCATCGGTTTCCGGCAAAATGACCTTTTGGCACAATACTTCACCATAAATACTCATCAAAAGGGAAGGGGCAAAGATTTAGTGCGCTCAAGATTAATTGGAATGGCATCACTGCCCACAAAGTTGCAAACCGAAGCACTCCCCATTTTTGGCAGACTTTGTTGCGTTCCATTATAAATTATAGAAAGAATCCAAGAACCCAGTATGTATTTGGAGTCCATTTCTTGGCATTGTTTTGATAGACAACGACCCGGATCATTGCCAGGAAATCACTAACAAACCCATCATAATCCCGAAACTAGATGTTCTGCAGTTTGGTTTTGGTGCGCCCTCAGAAAGGCGGAAGAAAAGAATCAAACAAAGTATTTTGGAGCGAGATCTTCATCCAAATCTTGAAATTGGGCACAACAGGGATATGTTGGAGCATGTCACAAGTACAGCATTCAGAGCAGGATGGGTGGCACTGGTGGTCATCGACACTAACACCAAAACCTAAACCAGTGCCAACAAATCGTTTGAAAACATTGTCCGAAATTGGATTTAGAATGGTAATGGACCAAAAGGGTCTTTGATCAAAACCGCAAGTTTTGACAACGAAAGGGGCTAACCGAAATCAAAGTTACAAAAATGTCACTTGACTATGAATCAGTTTCATTACAGAACTTGCCTTTATTTTTTCATTGCTAACTGGATATTGGAAAGCAAATAATAACTTCTTATGTTTGAAGAAACCTCAGTTCATCCAATTTCTCTGTACATTCTTGTCTTTCATAAAAAAGCATGGAAGGATGATGAGACCGTTTGCGTTGTGTTATTAGTTGATGCCAGTAAATTCGACAAAAACACTTCCAAAACTCCAGTTGATCTGCATCTTCAATTTTGATTTACATCGCCTGATCTCCTTAAAAATATGGCCTTTTTAATAGAATATACGTATCCAGTATACAATAAAATATACGTTTAAGTAGGCTCCGAGCAATGAAGGTGCTTTTCAATTAAACGTCACAAACTTTTGAAGTGAAGTTACACACACACACACAGTTACACTATACTACATACATTATACCATAGTTACACTAGCGCCATCTACCATTCAAAAGAGTCATATCTTTATAAGTAGGCTTTTTAGACACTATTTTGGTATAACTGTGCTCATACTTTACACAAGCTTTGCTTGTTTAAGGTCCACAGACCGTAAAGCTGACATTTGGTTTGTCTTTGATAATCAGAAAAGCAATTGAACTTCCAAGGTTTTTGAGCATTTTCTCAATTTATGACTCTATTTCAAAAAAGGTAGTGATGTACAACTTTAATTCTATTTAAAAGGCCATATTGGTCAAAATGAAAAAAAAAACTTGAAATTGATGAGCGGCCCCAATGTGAGTATTGTTGTGATTGAGGCCCCAAAGCAGTTTACATTTACTTGAAAAAAAGAAGTTGGAAAAGACATTTTCTTTGCCAACTCAGTCAAAAAAAATGATTTTATCTATCCCTACGAGCAGGCAGTATTTAATAACACGAAGCACGAAGGCGACGGAAAATCTTGGATGCAGGAGCTTCTTTCAAAATACTTTAGAAATATTACATGACACAAGTTTGGGCATTGGTTTGTTTTAAATAATGGAAGCATGAAGATTTCTTTTCTGGCTGAAAGTGCATTAAAGGTTTTTATTTTGGGAGTGCGTGCAGGTTCAGCACTTTGAGGAGAGCAAATCCATGAATTATGTAATTTGAAGCGAATCATGATCAGGAAATCATTCAATCAGAAACGCAACTCCATATGTTTGTCTGAAAAACTGAAAAAGGGGGGGGGGGCAAACATAAGGATAAAAAGAGAAAGCAATCGAACTGAAAAGAAAAGAAATAGAGTAAAAGAGTATGTTTAGTTCGTGATTGTCGAATCCTATCGATTAATTTGCCCCATTGCTCATTGGTTCCCAATAGACTCATTTGTTTGTACTAAGAAATATGAGGCCTTGTCCAAGCTTAAACGTGCTGAAACACTCCTCAATCCAACACTTCATATTTTACAAATTGTTCAAGCATTAAAGTGTGACTGTAAGAACGTTATTTATCCCTTGGTTTTCTTTTTGTGTTCATTGATCGCTATCTTTTCCCACACATCAGATGGCAAATTGCGAGATGGGTTTTCCGAGCTATCATTAAGAAAAAAGACAGCAGGCTCTCGAGATGTTCTTTCAAGATGCTTTTATCTAGCACCGTACGTGTGTTTGTGATTACTTGGAAACTTGTAAAAATGTCAGATTACATCACTCGGTATTTTTGTGCAAGTTGAAGTTAGTTCTGTGAGTCATTTCTTAGCTTTTCTCTTGAAGAAATTGTGGTGAAGGGTTCTTGACATAAGCAATAAATAACCTCTCAATACAAGAACCCTCGTTTGAAGATCAATTGATAAGTTCGGAAGATATGTTTGGGCTGTTCGGTAGAAAAGGGATGTTCATAAATGTCGAGGATCCTCAAGCTCAATGGGTAAACATATTAATGTGGAGGTCATCAGAAAACTTCTACGGAACTTGTCAAACACTCTCAAGAACAATTACGATATCCAATATATTATTGGTCAGGTTTTTCCCACACTTAAAGTAACACATTTTAAGAATTTGGGGCTATTGATGTCAAGATAATAATGAGATTTTTTCGTATGTTGCGAAGAAAGCGTAAATAAAGTACATTTTTGGAGATTTACGAGAGGCCAATAAACTGAAGAGTACTTCAACGGATACATAGAGATTTTTGGATGCGCTAATAAGTACATTCTCACTTGCTTACTATTTCTGGGAAAATTACACAAAAAGATCTCAGTTTTTGAGGCTTTATTTGACGCAAAAAAATGGTGGGAAACGTGTTTTCGAGGTTACTCGTAGGGAGTTTATGATTGGCTTATATCATAAATTCTTGTTTTATGGTTCAGTTCACAGAGATTCGGTCCTTTTCTTCAATTGTTGGATGTGTCAAAGACGTCGTGGAAAAGATCAAATGAAATAATTCAAAGTTATGACTTGAAGAAGTTGCCCTCGAGAATCTCCAAGCCTGTTCCACTTCAATTTTGGGGTCGATTACAGGAAAGTCTGAAGATATTTAGTCTGTCAAAAGACAGAAGCTGGCTGACCTTTGCCAGTACTTTTTACGTTCAAACTCAGCCAACAATGGAAACAAAGGCTCCAAACTTCGACCTTGTGGGATCGTATTCAAGAGACTCAGAACTCAAATGAATCAAGATGAACATGAGCGATGAAAATGACACGTCTTAATAAACCAGACCCATATTTCTAAGGGACTGACACACTTCAAATTGAGAGTTGAAATGTTCTTGTCTTGGAAAATGAAAATGGCACGAGTCAATGAAGAGATGAAGTTCATGGCTTCGATAATGCTTCCGACATTTCTGGTACGTTTGTTACTCTCAATTTGTGAGAGGTTAGAAACTTTGAAGTTGGAACAGTTCTGCCGATTCTTGGAACAAAGCGTCAATCATCTAAGCACTCGGCTCCTTTGTTCCTAGAAAGCCATGTTTTAAGCCGTGAAAAAATAACTGAATTACCTAACATGGTTCGAGAAATTCAAAAATAAAATGCTTCAAAAAAGTACCCGAACCACATTTGGAGCGCAAAACATGCCTAATTAGGTCTAGCAAATCCAATCATTTGCGAATATTCCAGTTAGCCCAGGCTTTAGCTCAAAGTTGTTTTATCTTTGATACAGACCTTCAACCGTTTTAGAATGTTTCCAATGAACCGTGAACACAAGTTCAGCTTGTTTCCCCAAATCAGCACCTCTGGTCAGATTGAGACATAGTTGCCAGATGGTTTTTCTTAATGCCACTCTTTGGCAAAACTTTAAACATTTGTTGACAGTATTATTTATCTAAAATGTGTAAAAATGTCACTTCAGAGAAATATAAGCAAAACATTTAGGAAAAAACACCCTAAGGGTGACATTAAAACCACTCACTAGCTGGCAACTATGTCTCAATTTGACGACAAGAGGCGCTGATTTGGGGGAACCAGCTGACATTTTGTTCATGGTCCATTACCATGTAATGCCCTGTGATGACTATCAATGTCTAAATGTGAGCAACCATTTCATGCTTCTAATATTTCTAACATTTTATTCTACCCATTGCTGTTGATACATCGCAAGAATTTTGGATAAAAACCATTTGTGACGTCAAATTGTTATGCCTTGAACGAAATTGCGCACACTTCTTTTTGCAATTTTGTTTTTGTGTATTGTACTTAAGTTTATGTTAAACGATGTCCCGAAAAGTAATTTGGAAGTGTCATAACCCCCGCTGCACCCCTAAATAAATATTGAATGTTAGTTAAGTTTAACGATAAAAGATAACCATAAAAGGTAACAATTGCGTTTTCTTTTATTTTACTGAATTCAAGCATAACGTTTATAAATGCCGTTTTTGGTGACTTTTTAAACAACAAATTTACTTCAAACACTTATACAAAAAATGAACCTTGTCCTGACGATGCCCACCTATGCTCACGAGAACCGTCAACAAAGGAAGGTCAATTTAGGTTTTGCGTCCAAAATTACGCAGTTTTGCAGTTTGTGAGACTTCCCGAAATGTGAAAAAACTCTAAGATACTCAGAATCCGCCTCAACGTTTTTTTTCTTGAGAAAGTTGACAAGGAACACCATCGACCTCGAAGATAATGAAAGAGAAATCGTCTTTTCATTTTTTGCTTTGTTGTTGTCGTTGTTATTACTTCGTTTCTGTTCCTTGACATTGGTCTCCCATGGGGATTATCCAACCTGTCTTATCTCTTTTGGTGCCTTTCAAACTTTCCTACTCAAACACAAGACACAACAACCTTTGCACTCAAAACTGTGCTTCTGATCAACTTCAAATGCTTTGTTACGTATTCGAAGTGTGAGTCTAAATGGTCGCTTACCTGAATGTTATCAATCTCCTCGTCTGTCAGAATATCCTCAGGAAGTTTCTTGGGACGCCCCTTCTCCACCAATTGCTCTTTTTGGCATCGGTTGGGAGATTCCTTTTGGATGTGATTGCCCATCCTGTTCAGAACGGAGATACTGGGCTAAATCTAGGATTGATTACGATCAATCTCTTTCACTACTCTCCTTTTGCGTGGCACCAAGGTCGAGCGATCATGTCAGAGATTGGGATTGTTTCGTGGGTTTGGTCAATGTTTTCGTTTTTTCAACTTGATCAAATTACTGACGAGCCAACAACTTGATGTCTCCAAGAGGTTTGACTGGGTTCTGACGCCAGAAACGATGAGCCACCTCACTATAAGAGCCTCCGAGGCCGCCAAAGGCAACAAGACGGCGAGCGGAGCGAGAAAATGAGCATGATGCTGCCTTCAACGCGAATGGAGAATGGAACAGTGGGATCTTTGCTCTGCCAAACAAGTGGAACGAACGGAGGAGCGTACTATGAGAAAGTCGAGCTTCGAGCCCTCCACTTGTCACCTCATGATAATCGAGGTGCATTTTGAGCACTTGTATTTTGGTTACCCATGCGAGGAACATACGAGGGGAACGTCTCGTGGGACGTCCCGTTAAGGTACGCGAAATTTGCCGGTTTCATATGCTCGAATATTGAATTCTGGAGCCAGCAAGGCGGATTTTATCTTTGATCAGCCTTTATAGTCACAATTAAGCCCTCCGGCCTACAATAAGGAGACCACTTTGAGATCCTTTTTTTTTGAGAGCCTCATTCTCGTGTCACTGTGTGCTCAAACTAGAATTCAAAGATGCATTCCATAGCGTCGAATAGGGTGATAGTTTGAAAATACCGCAGAATTGCCTCACTACTTGCAAGGAAATGCAAAGATCGTTTCTAAGATTGGTGGGTCCGCATGACATTTGATGACAGACCACGGTGGTTCAAGAAATCACTCGGGACAAATTTTGATACAAAAATGGGAAAAATGCAAACTTTAAACATTGCACAGTGAGCCCAGAATGATGATTTGGTGGAAATTTGGCTTTAGACCATCTTCTTTGCTTGAAAAATGATATTTTTTTGATAAAATACTTCTTCAATGATGTTCAAGAAACAGCCTGGTTGGTAAATACATCATTAGGGCTCGAATAGACTTGCTAAATGCAACTTGCATCAAAAATTGCTCATTGTTGACAACATTTCATTTTTTGCGTGTGTTCAATAAGGCTAGGTCCTTAGAAATGATCGGTATTTCACACATTTCGATATCTCTGCTTACACCCGTTTGATTATATGCCCAGTGTATCAAGTAAATAATAAGTTACATAAAATCATACATTCCTAGAAAGAAACAGTAAAAACTATTTCATTTCTCTTTATGGGAAACATTTTAAAACCTTTATATAACTCCTTTATAGTCTTATTTATCATATATAGTCCTATTTTTGCAACAACAAAAGGCATGCTTAAGAGCTTTTTATTCAATAACCCTGAAAGTATCCTGACCAAATTTAAAAAAAGTCCAAAAATTTTTTTTTAGTCAGAACCGTGAAACTATCCGTGATATTGGCAAAATTAGGTCTACAATAGCTTGCTTTAAGCATATCCTCAGAGACAGTTTGGTTCACTGAGCTCCAAAATTGGCCCCTTAGGTCTTTTGACTTTTTAAGAGTTAGTCAGGGTGCCTGAAAGTGATTTGTGCTTATTAATGACCCAATATTGATACTAGAAATATCAGTCGTTTCCTCAAACCTAGACTCCTTTAATACACGCCAAATTTGAAATGAATTGAATTTGCCAAATGGGTTGAGTAACTCAGCTCAGCCAACGGCCCTATTTTATCGTTAGCGGTATGATTTAAAATGCTCACCTCAGCAACCTTTGTGCATGCCCCATTCTATCAATGTGTTGATTTGGTCCACCAGGGTTATGAACCGGCCCGAGGAAAAAAGTTTAGTCAGTATAATTTCCACACGATTACATGGCTAAAGTCAGCCTATCAATGACACGCGCAAATCGAGAGAGAACAAATTGTTTTCAAATGTCTAGATTTTTCACTCAACGCCAAAGCAACCTGTTTTCCTCAGCTCTAAACCCTCCAAAAAGGAGTGTGACGTCATCAAAACTCCTCGTTCAGCTGCTACGTAATGGAGCCCATACTAGTTCAAGGACATCTTAATTTCTCAGGACGAATTACAGAAATACAGCTTAAGGCCTGTTATTGGACTAAAATGAGAGGTTATTTCAAAGCAGTAAATGTTCCGTTGAATTTTCATTGTAGGAACTAGGCCTTAAGTGGTATTCTGCTATATATCCTTCGTTGAGTCATCCTTGACTAGTTGCAAAAACGACGGTGAAATGCAATGGGCTGAAACATGTGAATGACTTGGATTTGCACAACATGCCTTTGCTCGGGTGACCACAATTGGAAGGAAGTTATATTTGACCGTATTGGGGGTGGAAAGATCCCATCAAGAAAATACAGTCTGTTTCAGTGATAAAACACCAGCATTTGGGATTAAATTGGAATATTTGCTTTTCAAGAGAATCATCCATGCTCACAATGTCGTCTCCCAGGACCTCTTTTGAATTCTGATTTTGCTTTTTGGCAAGAGGGGTTCCAATTGAGGTTCGTAAGAACCCTGGGCTTAAAATCTGCTTGAATACGTCCTTTGATAAGGCACTATATTTATAGAGTTGAGCTCATCCCGCAATAAGTTTTCTAAGCATAAATATGAACTTGGAATCATCCAGAAACTGCACGTGGATTTCGTGTTCCAATCCTTGCAAAAATCACGCGTAAAGTCTTGTCTAAATATCGTGTCTCTTGTCTTATTTTTGGGTGGCATGACAATCACTTATTTGGAAGAAACCACGTTTTCTCTGTAAACAATATACGGACTTATGAAAATGTTCATCTCGGAGAAAATATCCTGCTGTTTTGCAAATTTCATATTCAATGATCCTATGAAAAAAAGCTTGTTTGGTGCTTCTCAGAAATCCCGAGATCTCCCCTAATTCGACCAAGACTCGTGTATACACTAAACGTGCTTTTTTTGCCTGTTTGATATCTCTTTAATTTAAAATCTTTTAAAAGGCTCAAAGCACAAAAAGAAGGGGGAAGGGGTTACCTGAGCAGTAACGTAACAATGGTAATCAACATGAAGTCTTGGCTCGTGAGGTTAACGGGTTGAACTTTAATTGTGATTATGGTAATCCAACGCATTACTCAACAGGCCCTTTTTATCTCTCACGTTCTCTATTGGCCTGAATTATTGATCCACTCTGGTACACGCCCAACTCTTCTAAGCTTCAAACACATTTGCTTCCTCGTCATGAATCCCAAATACAAAGCTTCCAAGCATATGGAACATTTGGTACTCGGTGAGGATCGTCTCGTTGGGTTGGTTCTTTTCTTTAGAGGTCCAAATCTTTGGTCTTTGCCCCATCCATTCCCTCTTGGGACAGATAACAACAACCCAATGGAACACCCTTGGCACAACATTGGCTCACTCAGTGGAAGTTCTTAATATGATTTCAGGGACGTTCTATGAATCAGTGATGATTTTCCTTTAGGAGCTCAGTGGTAATAATATTGGCACGTTGTGAGTGGGAGTGTTTATGGTAATTGATGACCGCAGCAAGTAGTTTTCTTCCATCAGAAAGCCATGCATAAAAAAGATGAACGACGGTCTTCACGGCCACAGACTTCTAACAAACCCGTTCGTGACAACTCTAAAGAGGATCATCGGGTTCTTCTGGATCAAAATTATTTGTTCTATTTTTAATTGTCAGCAATAGATGGAAGTCCTAGGCAGAAAAATAGAAATAGAATTTGAAATTGCCAATCAAAGATGATTTGGAGTTGCATTATACAACATGAGAGCTGAATAGCATTGTTATTTGTGTAGAATTAGCTATTTACCCAAAAACATCATCCCAATAAAACTTTTAACCACTACGACCAACATGCCAAGAAATCAGGGTTCGCTTGCTTATGTTGCCCTTGGAAAACTTGTTTCTAATCAACATAAACTCTCTTGGGGAAAACAACCACACTTTTTATTTAATTGCATCACTAGTTAAACCACAGCAAGCTTTAATTTGTTTCTTTTTGTTCCCTCTTACCTCCCCTTTGTTAGCTGCATGTCAATAATTGAGTCATGCAAGATATTCTTTGCTACCATCCATTGACTTCTAGTAATACTAGACCGAGTGTAAGCCCAAAAATGTGTCTCCGGTCGCCAACTGTTGAGCGGCAAAAGTGCAGGAACATTTGAAATGTGTGACCAGGCAAATGTCAACCATGCAAGTGATGAGTAAAATGTGGAATTCGGTTCCAGGACAACTCAACCCAGCGGACAACTCGACCCAGGACTGGGTAGACTGGGCAACATTTGATAGCTTTTCTGAAAAATGAGGATCTGCCATGAAATTTTGATGATTAGAAGTTCAATTGATTGTTTAGTTCTAGTTTGTGCCTTTTGAAGTTGTCCACCGAGACGAGTTACTCCTGGGTCAAGTTGTCCGCTGGGTCGAGTTGTCCACTGGGTCGAGTTGTCCACTGGGTCGAGTTGTCCGCTGGGTCGAGTTGTCCGCTTGGTCGAGTTGTCCGCTGGGTCGAGTCGTCTGTTGGGTCGAGTTGTCCTGGGTCGAGTTGTCCGCTGGGTCGAGTTGTCCGCTGGGTCGCGTTGTCCGCTGGGTCGAGTTGTCCGCTGGGTCGAGTTGTCCTGTCACCGTGGAATTCAGGAATGTTTTTGGGTCATTCTTTGTTATTGCTAGTGGTCACTTTCTTGAAAGAACGAAGACGTCACTAAGTGACCATGCCATGGATATGAGTACTACAACTAGGAACGTTTTTGACAATACGTTGAATAAGTCATTGCTAGGAAGAACACAAATTTAAGCTTTGCGTTATGTAGCATTAATTCAAAACATAAATGGACAAAAACTGGCTTGTGGGTTCAAGCACGAGTTTTGAAAAGTTGGTCTTGATTCGCATGTTTGGTCGCATTAATTGCCCGCTCAACAGTTGTGAGGGCGACATTTTCCTCATGAATTCAACGCATTCCGCCCCGCTTGCCAAATCAGCTAGACTAAAGCTTGCACGCTATCTAGTGATTATAACTGATCTAAGCTACCATCTAGTGGTGGATTTCGACAAAGGCGATTGAAAAGCTCAAATGGCGAAAAATGAAACCTGATCACCGTGATTTTTTCACCTAAGTCCAAATGAAATTGATAGTCCACAAAATCCATGTACGACTGAATATTGTTTTTCTTACCATGGATTTTAAATTGACGGATTTTTTAAGCTTTATTTCAGCCGATTTTTCACAGAACATTTCTGATTTAATTGTCAAGCTCCAACATCTGTTAAATCAAAGATAAAAACTTCTTGATGTCCTTTGAATTTATTTTTCAGGCTTGATAGTATTTCTTGCTCACTTGATAAACTGCACCATGTACAGTAAAAGCCCAAAGAAACAAGCTCAAATCTTTGATGTTGGCATCATTTCAAGGGCGGATTTGACCAACCCTGTTGTCCACAGATTAAATAAACTCCCTGCACATTTTGTTGGGCAATATCTTCAATGTCGTTAAGGTTTGGATCCTACGATGACAATAAATCTGGGACACTCATTTCGAACTAAGGCCTGAATGACTTTGGTCTTGCTATGGTTAATTTGAAGGTCATGAAGTTGAGAATCCACTGACTTGCCGGTTTCACAAACATTGCGTTTTCCCCCCCAATAGCTAAGCACATACGTGAAAGGGTTTTATTTACAATCCAACTATGTAAAGAGTCCTTCTAATGAAAATCAAGCCGAAATTGTCAACAGTTTGGGGCAAACACCAGCCTTTATTTCTCAATGTTTTGGTTTGGAACACGGTTGTTGTTACGCATCAGACGGGTT
>CM021318.1:993226-1012718 GCA_010645155.1 Tigriopus japonicus
ATGCAAAGAGTCCTTCTAATGAAAATCAAGCCGAAATTGTCAACAGTTTAGGGCAAACACCAGCCTTTATTTCTCAATGTTTTGGTTTGGAACACGGTTGTTGTTACGCATCAGACGGGTTTGATATTGAATGATCCGTAGTTCGAGGATTCTTCTTGAAATTGGGTACAAATCCCTCCTCTTGGTCCAAATCAAACAACCACCTGCAACCAGTGCCAAAGTTCGATTAGCAACCCACCAATCCCAGGAGGTCATTTTGGTGTCCAAACCAGGCTTTCCCTTTTCAATCGAGCTTCCGGTGCATTCACAACAGAAGCTCGTTCATGCATGCATGAATACGACAAGGCTGAAGGTCATAGAAAAAAGGTCGTAGCAACGTGCTTTTGCAAACGACTCTTGGCTTGTCGTTTTTCCAATCTTACTATTGTGCGAGCAAGCCAACTAACTAACCTACCTCTCTTTCTCAACATCAGCCCAAACTTGCTGACTTCTGGCAATGAACTCGGTATTCATGGCATCAACATTCAATGGGGTATCGTAAGCTGAAAAATAAAGATGAAGGTGAGGAAATACAGACGCATAGAAACTTGGTTATGTCATAGGCTGTCTGCCATAAATTGTGATTTTGGATCGGATCAATCATGATTCCTGGCTTTGGAGTCATATTTGGGCAATTTCAATGGAGCTTTGCACACAAAAGGAACAAAAGCTTTTCGCCAAAAAACAATGAAAGTAAGGTGTTCTTCATGTTTTCAAGGCCTTGTCTGTCTATTTAATGTATATATTTTATGAGATTCTTTGATGTATTCAGATCCTAGGAAAGGATAAGTGCATTACCATTATTCTCCATTGTCTTTATGTAAAACTAACTGCGTTACGTAATTAGGACATTTCTGACATGTATAGTTTCATTCTTGCGATATTTGACGTATCACGATGGTTCAGTACTATTACAGAAATATTGAGGATGATAACATTGATAAGGATGAAGGTTGAAACCACATACTATGCAAGTAAAAATGCAATGTCAAGTTGGTGGTCCGAGTCTAACATTTCTTTGCAGTTTCGTCTCCTGAAGTTAGGGGTGATAGGCATGCTAAAAAGGACTTTGCTTTTCCAAAAGTAGGATCGTATCAGAGGGATAAGATTAGGAGAAATACTCGTAGGCTCAAAAGTTTCGTCAAAGAAAGAAAAAACGGATTCCAGCAAAGGTTGTGCCGACCTTCACCGTCTACACGCCACAGTACTTGCCCCCCTCTTTCATACCATCTATGAAGGATTTTAACCCAAGCTTAAAATAGACGTTAATAGATGGCAGGAAAGGTGAGACAAATAAAGAGAAGAGTCTTGTGAGCTTAGCGCTTGGTACAACAAGTCATGACAACATGACAGGTCTAGAGTTGGGAGTGTTGCCATTTTTGACTCGAACTTTAATTGCTATTAAAAAAGGCAGGCTGTATTAAACTTTTTCACCACAGACCTAAACTAGGACCAATATGGCAACCCTTGAGCTAAATCGAGTTTGAGTTCCAACAGTAGTTGAAACAGTAGGCTTCAAGTTGGCAATGCTGCCATATTTTACATGGAGATTATGTACCTTTCCTTGTGAGAAGTTTAGTGGTAAGTTTTTTGATCCTTAAGGACCAAAATGGCAAAACTATGGCAAAAAGCGAACTCAAAATCCATCAGTACTTGGTATTTGTCCCACTATCTTTCAGATCATCTATTGGTGTTTTTTAAAGTTTGGGTTAATTTTTTTGCTTGGCGAATTTTTTAAACTTGAGTTAAAATCCTTCATTACGTTCGATGTCAGACAGAATCCTCAAACCAGTTTGGCTGGAGCTTTAGGAAAACCCATCAAGCAGGTAAACAGAAAAGCTACAAAAAATCACCTTTTGTCAAGAACTTTCCGGGATTACAAACAAAAACAGAAACATTTTTGAAAAAACTGATCGATTTCTAGAGTTGAAAGCGATAGGCTTTTAGAAGTGATTTGTTTGGCATTTTACATTTTTTAAACGAATTCATCACAACGTACTTAAAAACCTTTTTAATCATATAAAACATCGGCGGAATGGATTCAAATGATTTTATCCTTGATTTCTTGACATGACAAATCACGAAAGATCTAAAAACCTTTAAGAATCAAAATTGGAATAAGATGACCATTTTTCCATTTTTCTTTACTTTTTTATTCTCCCAAATGCCTTCTTTCAAGCTAAAATGTTTCCTTAGGCTACCCAAGTACAAGCAAGTCCTCCATAAATTTATCCTTGATTTTAAGCAAAAACCATTGAATTTGTTTGGATTGATAGGCTAACAAAAATAATCATGATTTCCAATGCGAACAAATCAAAATAGTTCTTCAGCAAATGAGACCTCGATTTGTTGACCAAAATAAGTATTTCAATCTACATCTTAGTTCTCATGGTCAAGTAAACGTCATCAACTTTGAAATTAACGTTTTGCTACAACCATCTACCAATAAAACAACGCATTTCTTGAAAAGTAGGTTTTCAAAAAGGTATGATTTTCTACGAACTTTGCACAAACTCTGCTTGATTATGGAGCATTTGATATCATTTTAATTGCCAGCAAAGCCAATTCACGTCAACAGTATTAAAACTTTTGCCCATTTTCTCAATTCATAGCTCTGTTTCAAAAACGGTCATGTTGTGGGTGTCAAATTCCCTTAGCCACCCTCAAAAACACGTTTTTAGTGGGCGTTACTCGAAACCTTCAACTAGCTTGGATAAAAATGGTTTGCGTACCGTTGGATTCACCTATTTACCCCAGAGTCCAAAAATGGTACTTAATCAACCCATAGATGCCTGCAACTGGATGTTGTTGGAACTCGGGTTGTGACAGCTGACTCTCGGCCAAGTTAGACGGAACTTAATGAACACCTGGAAAAATAGATGGCGCACAGGGCATACTATTCCATTATCCTATGCTCTCTTCAGTACAGGGCTTTACCAGTACATTGGAGCAACTTGCGAATCTTAACAAAAATGATCATATTTTACAAGATATTTGAGCAAATGGTCTGAAATTTTGTGTCTGAAATTTTGTGGAGAGACTTGGACAACTATTAGGTACAACTTTTGTTAAATTTGGCTCCCCTCTTGCTCAATTACTTTTTCGATGCAGCGGCAAAACACGTTTGGCATTCCTCACAATCTTGACTGGGTCCAGCTTCTGGGTCTCTCTAATGGTGGACTTTAAGAAATCCAGAAAGATGTGCGGTGATGCCTTGACCTTTGATTGAAATTCGCCCAATACTTGTGCTCAAGGAGATTGAAATTAGGATTATTATACGGGCAGATCTCAGTCTTCATAAAGAAGGGGAGGTTCTCCTCCAGGAAGGCCTGGATCCTATTCGACATGTAGGTGGGGACAAAGTCCTGGATTACCACCATCTGGTCTCAATCAATGTTGGCATGAATCAATCCAAAGGGGCTCCAAGATGTCAATGGACTTTAAAGTATTTCGAAACTTTGAAGAAGTATGGATCCCTGATGAGGCCCTTGCTGACGAATCTGAAGACGATGGTGGAGGCCAGAGTTTTGCTTGGGAGCAGTGGAGACACCCTTGAGGGATGACATGCAATGACACGGCTGTTGTGCTTGTTGACTTCCAAATGGACGACAAGCTTCTTCTGGTCAAATAGGTCATCAATCACTTTTGAGGTCTCCTTGTACTGGAAGAAGGACAGCAACCTGGAACCCCTCTCTCTGTTGATGGCCTTTGACTTCTTGATCAGCAGGATCTGGTGTCAGCAAACAGCTGGATTTGCCAAGATCTTCATGGCCAGCCTTATGGATGGTCTTCGTTGACACCTTGCAATCCTGGCTAAAGTGGTCATTTGCTTATTAAGACTAGCCTTAATGAACCATTTCAAGCCTTCCACGAACTTAAGGGCCTCCTTGGTGTCACTTCTCTTAACATGGGACGTTCTTTTGACATCCCTGCACTACTTTTAAGCATTTACAACGCAGTGTGGTCCAGAGCATCTTGTTTAACCCTGCTCTCTCAGTTGGCCAATTTCCGTTTCCGTCACACAGAAAGGCAATGATGCACCTTTTCTTCTCCTCCATGTGGTCGGACAACTTATGTTGCCAATTCTTATGATCAAATGATGCTGAAGGGTCAGTTGAGGGATGAAATGCATCAAATTCAAAAAATGTTAAAACCATTTAACAAAATGTTCAATTAATCTTTTCCCCAATTTATTGGTAAAGCCCTGTACATACATGTAGCTTTGAGAACTTCTCACTCCGGCATTCGATTAAGTTGAAAATTGAAATAATAAGTTTAACTAACATAAATAAGTTCTCTTTTTCACAAGGCCCCGATCAATTTGTTGCTGCCAGAATGATTAGTTTTTATCGCTAGCATTTTCGTTCAGAAAACTCAGTGTTTCTTGGTTTTAGCGATGGCAGTCTTAGTGAGCATTTAGATATTGGCGCCATTTATTTACTTATTTTGCTGTGGAGCAGAAATCCCAGACGTTTCACACAGTACAGTCAGCTGATGGTTACGTTAGCTGACACTTCTCCTTGAAACGTCTGAAATTTCTGCTCCACAGCAATATATATAATTTTTCCGAGCTACAGATAAAGCTTGCAAAAATTTGTTTCCCATTTTTAGGGAGTTCATGAAAAAAGATCGAAAAAAGAGTACACCTTCCGAAAATGTTACTTTCAAACGGAATCAAAGTTGAAATGGGATCAGGCTGTTGTGTGTCCAAAAATAAAATTTCTATGGACCGAGAACCAATTCAGTAACACTCGTTGACATTTTCAAGACGGAGATTGCATTGAATTGGCTCGTGACAGCTTGAATATGTTACCACGCGCAATGAAAAAATTCAGATCGTAATTATTTCTTACCTTATTACGTTTGGTGCTAAGTATCCCTGATATACAATTCCTGATTGCTTTCAATCATCAAGAACGCCCAAATACGCTCTATTGAAAAGCGATTTCATCTACCGTATGCGTGAAGATGTTTGCACCATCGTACAAATAAGGTTCCCTTTTCACGTGTGCTTCCAATGCCTTGGTTTTCTTTCCATGCATGTAACCTATAGCTTTAAATGTGACTAAAAGAAAATGATCAACTTAGTATAGCTTATTCGTGATCAGTCCTACGCGCAAATGTCGCAAAAAGATAATTCAATCGCCGTAGTGGACTCTCAAAACTCTCAAACGGAGAGAAGAGAAGACCTTCGACCAGGGGTCGGCAACCACTTTGGGCCAAGGCCCACCAAATTTGACAATGTGGTGTCAGGGGCCCACCAAACAGACGTTGGTAGGTTCAGGGGCCCACAATTTTAACGATCAAAGAGCTTTGGCCCCGCGGGTACAGCACTATGGATGGCTCACGGGCCAACTATTTTGGACTTTCCCCCAAAGCTCATGGGCCCGCAAAAAAACACCCTTGGGCATACACGTGGGCCACGGCCTACCGGTTGCTTTCCTCTGCCTTAGACCAATAAAAAGAAAGGACAATCATCCGCGAAACAAGCCAAAGGTCGTCCGAGGTCAAATAAGAAGATTCGAGGTAATCAAAAAGGCAAAGGCAAAGGATCAGTGACTTTCCGGCAGGGAATATTGTAGTGATGGACCGAAAGCGCTTTTGGCCGAAATTACGGCCGAAATTTCGGTTTCGGTTTCGGTTATGCCTTCCGAAACCGAAAGCAGACAAGCACTATGTAAAATGGAGTTTGACAACAAAATCAAAAAACAATTGGTCCAAAAACCTCTGAAAGTTTTCCCATTTTTCAAAATTTGCGTCTACGCAACATCGAACACATGAGAATTTTAATTTTTAAGGCAGATTTTGCATTTGAACAATTTTGTAATCAGCTGCTTTCGGTTTTGGTTTCGGTTTCGGTTTCGGTTAAGCCCTCTTTCGGTCGAAACCTTCGGTTTCGGTTATGAGCCCTTTCGGTCCATCACTAGAATATTGGATAGCAGCGGTCGGAAACCACATTTGGGTCAAGGCAAGGTCATCCTTGGTCAAGGCCACAACATTTGGTTGTGTTGTCAGGGGCCCACAAAACCGACGTTGGTAGGTACAGGGGCCAACTAATAAGCCATCAAAGAGCTTTGTGCCCGCGAGTACAGTATATGGATGGCTCGCAGGCCCACTATTTTGGACCTACCCCATAGCTCCTGGGCCCACCAACGACAACCCTTGGGCCAACAGGTTGCTGACCAATGCAAAATTTCGAAATTTCTTCTTTTTTTTAATTTGGACATTTTTGAATGGTGCAAACATTATCACGCATACAGTAGAGATCCATTATTTTGTTAGCTACACTTTCAGGATTATATAAAATGACTTGCAAATTATTTCAAACGAAAATCACATTCTTGTGAAAAAATTATTGTATTGAATGTTGACTAACTGAGATTCCAAGATTTGGATCTTGAAAACCTTCAATTTCTGGTTAGTGAAATCCAGCCTTTTTGATTGAAAGATTTTCTCACAAATATTGAACAAAGTGCGTGTCATTCTCATGTCGCACCATGAATATGTGTATGAATAGTACAATGCATGATATTGTCAATTACATTTAGGTAAGCCCTTATTTGGCTTGAATTAAGTTCAGAACCCATTGCGTCAATTTTGATTGGACATGGTTTTTAACTGGTTTTCGGTGGTTTGCAACAACGAAATATCTTCGTTTAATTGAAATATATTTTTTAAACCCTCCATCCATGGCAATGTAAAAACCACGTTTTGCTTGAACAATATTTCTATGTTGTTTAAGCAAAAAAACGGTAGTTCTGTTTTTCTATCAACATCGTTTAAAACAGCTTTCTCAAATGATTTATTTTAGGTTTCTTGACTGAAGTGCACTATTTGGTCTTTCCTTAATTTTTTCATTCAAATCTTGAATTTTAGGTCAATATATGCAAACAGAGCAAATAGTGCATTTCAGTCAAGAAACCTAAAATAAAGAGCATTGACCTGAAACATGGACTCTTAGTCATTCGGGGTCAAATTAATAGTAAAAAATAAACTTAGAGGTTGATATTTGAAAAGAGAAGCATAAAATATGATTCAATTAGTTTTCGAGCATTAGAACCCTTGAACTCTTAACTTCTTTTCCCTAAAATTTTAACGTATATGCTGACAATTTTGGTATTGTTCAGTTACTTTGTCAGTAAAAGCTGACATTTCTTGTTGCCATTTCCAAAGACGATTTTCAAGAAAACCAACATTCTTGTCACCTAGATGGCTGTAGAATAATTCAGCACGCCCTGAATAAAGAAGCTCATGAGAAAGAAGCGTGAACATAATTAAGTTGTTTGGCTTCTTTGAAGCTTCCATTGTTTCCCGTTGTTGTAGCCACTATCAATCAGGGAGTTCAAGTTAAACAAAAGTCAATTTTGCCATCAATTTACATAGATCATGCCAATAGAGATTAATCAAGTTATTGGATCTCAAAAAAGATACATTCAAGCTCTTCCATGGATATTTTTTGGTCACATGCTCTATTTGCTGTATTGTTTACTCTTGCGCTTCCTGGTTTGTTTGGCTTTTTAAAGCTTCTTGTCAAAGCTACTGTCGCTGGTGTTCTGATGACACTTCCTTCCCATGAGCTTCTGTTGCCCTTAACACATTTCAGGGCAACACCCCATTTTTTCTTTTACATTTCTTATTCTCAAAATGAACAACTCGCCGTCATTTTCTTCAGGAAGTCAAGTTGAGCTTCGATATAAGAAAAACGTGACAATCAGCGCCATCTTGAGGTAGAAGCGCAGCGTGACTTTTTGATTTTTGATCACAACAAAATTGTAGCTGATCTGCAAAAGACTCGAAACATGAAGAGAAATCAACTCCAAGACGGAAGCTACAATTTTGGCAACAAGTTTAAGTAGAGAATAGCTCTGAAATCAAGAGACTTTGCCGCCATCCTGTGACGATTTGTAACCCTTCGGTTAAACTTCTTCATGAACGACAAATCTGCTCTCTAATCCTACCATCAAACGTAACTTGCCCATGATGTATACTTCTTTATCTTTGTTGAATACAACTTCTTGAATTACTTTGGTTGTTGGAGTGATCGCCAAGAAAGAGTTCAAGGTGTTGCTTTTACCATTAACTAGATCAGAAAAACACATTGCACTCAATCCTGAAATCTCCTTCAAGGTTGTCAGAGCCTCCAAAGTTATGTAATTCCTGTTAGAAGTCTTGCTCAAAAAAATGATCTGAATTCTACAAAGCAAGTTTGTACAGACGGATTTCAGAGGCGCTATTTCGAATTATATTTGGCCTTCAAAGTTTCAAAGCTTCAAAGTTTCAATGTTTCTTTGAATGAAACTGACAACTCGACTCGGTTGGACATCGGAATTTGTATCCAAACTTCAAACCATATGCAAAACTTCTCTTTTGGATAGGTATATAAGTGATTCCATCTTTAAAAACATCCGCAGACTGTTGTCGAAGCAAAATATAGTTCAGTTGCCAAAGTTGCAAAGAGGCCCATCCAAAACTTTTTAGACGCATGCAGATTTCAGGAAAAGGTCGGGTCAAAATGGCATCCAGACTCGATGTTTGATCACCCGTTCTCTTGATTTTTGTCAATTCAATCAGTTCAAAGCAGGAAAAGTCGCTCTGAACCAATAACCTTCAATTTCATTGATCTTCTTTTGTTCGCTGCATTGACAAGATAAGCAATTTCCCCTCCAAAGCTTATAAATAGATTTTTGGACATAACACTCACCGATCAATTTCTCTTCGTCACCCTCTTGTTCTTCATCGTTGAAATCGAAATCTTGAGCAGCAGCTAAAGCTTGAGAACTCAATAAAACTGGTTGAGGAGCTGACGTTTGACCCTATGGAAAATGTCATTTGAATAAGTTCCATAGATAACCTAAGATTGCCAAATTTCCTCGTCAGTTCTACATTGAAACTGCAATATTTTGCTTTTTGAGTTAGCTGATTTCCGTTGTCAACATTTACTTTTTATAACATGAGTAACCACACGCAGATATGTGGCAAGTTGACAACTGATTGGAAGGTTGCAAAAAAGTGATTAGGAGATCACAATACTTTAAAAACACCAAAAATTGGACTCTCGCACAAACGTTTTATATGTTCTTCAACTTCTGACTACCTAGTAAATACAGTAGAACAGATCTCTTGTATAATGCTTCCTTCATACTTCAAAGCATCGAAATGCATAACGGTTGTAGAAATTTTCCACTTCGTTGGATGTGCTGCAATTAAGGAGTCCATAGCTACTAACATTGGTTTGACCCCAGTTAACACCTGATAACGCTTTTTTATATGTTTGATTGCAACCCACAAGAGCAATCTAGGGTAATCTATGATGGGTTCCCTCAAAAACGATCCACAAGGCCCTTGAAAAACAATTGCATGCTAAGAAGGTACTAGGTCATGTCCTTTCCACTAGAAAATGGGTGAAATGAATTGATTTGATTGAAACTTCAACCCCTACGAACCCTGTGAATCACTTTCCATTCATAGAGGAAACCCAGACGAAAAGTTAACCAATTAGAAAAGTTGGCCTCTTTCCAGTTTGTAAACATACTTGGAACGATCCGTAATTGCTCCAAGCAGCCTTATCCGACCAATACTGCTCATAGTAGGGTGTGTACGAAGGATTGGAATATGCGTCAGCCATTAACGAGGTGCCTTCAGACAATCCGGGTTTGGGAATGGCCACGCTTACCTGAAAGTAGTCACAAAATAAATTGGATGCACCCGACACGTACTGTACAGTGTTATACACATCCCATTCAATCCGTTTTCAATATTGGCTTTTCTAAGACAGCAGTGAATGCATAGTCGAGAAAATGAATAAGGGCAAACTCACCCAAAAGGATTGCAATGTAAGGTACATTAACATTGTGCATCGAGAGTTTGAATGAGAAGGGTAAGCTCAGCGAAGTAAGTTGTGTGTTTTGGATTTTTTGTAAATAAAATGCATGATAAATTTACTTTCCCCCTGATACCAATATTAATTTTTGAAGACCTATCACCGAACCAAGCCTCAATTGATCCCACTATTTTAGCGTTCTCGCCTTAAAAAAATTACAATATATGGAAATTGGACAAAAAAGTTTCTGAAATCATAACGCACCCTGTAATATTTGCCATTGTTGGATTGAAGATTCCAGAAAAAAATACTTTTGGAGGAGTTTGTACTTAACAGCTATTTCACAAAGAGAGGCTTCATATTGGAAAACTTGACGGATTCTTTACTAGATACGTGAAGTTCGTTCGAGTTCCCAGGATCCAACGTGATACTTTTCTTCGTTGATTACAAGTAGACGATTCTTTTTTGACAGTGTGGATTCGTACGATGGATTTATCCCGATTGGATGACGCTCATCAATCAGAAGACGTCGATCATCTTGATTGAAATGATGGAGTGATCTACCCCGTGGATGAGTTTTAGAGCTTTAGTTTGTCAATAGGTACGTATATTCCACATATCCCAAAATCGGGTCAAAATGAACGAGAAATATACAAAATAAAACGTTTTTAGGGTTGAGCCATTCAAGATCTGTGGGTCTTAAGTCCTTTTGTTGTCAGACCAATTCACGTTGCACGAGTTTTGACAATGATGTACGTTCACAACTAAGGTACAATACCTTTTCCTAGTGATCTCTTGATCAATCCAGGGATAAAGATCTAAGAACTAAAGCGATGGGTGGTCAAGCAAAGTGCACTATAATAATAGGGTACAAAAAAAGTGCGCCATCTAGTGATTTTTATGCAGCAACGACGCGCAGATTGGATAAGATGTATGTCTCTGAAGCTAGCCATGATCCCACATTACATTTGGACAAGCCTAAGTGCCTCAAATATTGATTTGGGACTGACAAAGGACCGGCAATAGATTTTGGTTGAAATAGCTGGTACCTTTTAAGATTAGTGTGAAACAATTGAAGCCAAAAAAAATCATATTTTGGTAAAAAACGCCCCCAAAAAGTTATTTTTGGAGAAAACTGCTCAAGGAGTGAAAACTCAAGTTTTAAGTGCATCACTTTCAGATCCGCTCTCTAATGATCATGCATGGGTATCTTCAAATTCATTCATTGCATTGAGTCAGTTAGTCGTTGCTAAATGAAAAGCACTAGATGGCGCAACTCATGATTGTACTCTTTTATTACAATCCACTGGTCAAGCACATTGTGTTTGAAGCAGTTTTTTCCCTTTAAAAGAGCACCCCATTTGTGGTCGCTACGTAACCTTGGAACTATATTTTTCGTTTGGGCTCTGCAGACTAGATTCTAGATAGGTTAGACAATGGCATGCAGATATTCTGCATCAGCTCATCTATCCCAGATTCTTGCCTCTGCAGTCTGTGCCCTTTGTAAAAATTGCCCCATAATGAGATTTCTCGCAATTGTACCTCAAATTATGCCTTTGATACAGACATACAGGGTCGATCTTTGTTCCTTTTTTAATCTTGATCATTTTACTGCATAGGTTTTTGCCCAGGATTGTACTCTCACCTGATTGCGTGTTTTAGATGTACTTTGCACACACACTCGATGGTTGCGGTCATTTTACTTGGAAATTTACGAAAATCTAAAAATATTGCAGCAAGGCACAAACTTTCGGAATTGACCTGCCTTTACAGCTAATAACTCCTCGGTCCCTAGCCGTAAACCCAAATTCTAGCACGATTGATGCTAATTTGATTCCGAAAACTTGACAAAGAAAATTGCCCCATGAGTAGGGGTGGAAATCTCAAGCAAATGCACTAAATCAGGCCCAAAAATGTAGTGATGGATTTCGAGTTGGGAGTGTTGCCATTTTTTACTCGAAATGTAATTGTTGTTCAAAAAAAAGGCGGGTTGTAATAAACTTTTTGACCAAAGACCTAAACAAGGACCAATATGGCAACACTAACTAAATCGAGTTCGAGTTTCGAGTTGGCAGTACTGCCATATCTTACTTGAAGATTAGGTATCTTGGCCCTGTGAGACGTTTAGTGGTGGTGAGTTTTTTGACCCTTAAGGACCAAAATGGCAAAACTAAAGCAAATAACAAACTCGAAATCCATCAGTACAAAAATGGCTAACAAGACCAACTGACATGGAGATAAGCCTTGGTTTTATTTTTGTACCAATTTTAGATTTTTAATGGTCGGTCGAGGTTTTCTCTCAAAAACTTTCAGCGTTATTTTTTTTCTGGAAAATGTCAGGGTTTCAGACTCAAATATGACAAATATTCTTTCAAAGCCAGCAAGCCCCTTTTTGGGGCTTCAAACCTTATTGCTCGAAATGTATCCCCCTATTCAAGAGTCGCTTCTCTCACCTTAATTGGTTTACTACCCAATCCCTGAAAACCATTCATATGAATGAGCGCTTCTCTTTGGTCGTTTTGATCTCCAAACCGGACAAAACCAAACTTCCGGGAACTGCCATCTTCGTCAATCACTAGAAATAAAGTCAAGTCCATTCATTGATTCCCACCCAATAATGTTCTCACTGCATTTTACTTATTTATCACTTTTTCGTACCTTTGACGGCCTTCACAGACTCATAACGGGTTCCAAAAGTCTTGTGAAGATCTCGCTCGCTCACATCCTCACTCAGATTGGAGACCCAAATGGAAAACTCTCGTTCTGAATAACGATATCCGCTCTGTTTGGCACTAGCGTGATTTAATTGGAAGCAGATAGGCTGTCAACGAGAATGGGAGAACATTATGAGAAGTGATCAATCATGGATGGATGGCCTTACACTCGACAGACCCCCGAAAAACCAGATTTCCCAACGACCACGCGAATAACAGATATAACGCCAAGATTCAGTGCGATCCGACTCAAATTTATTTCACGAGAATGTGTCCAAAATCTAGATGGCCCAATGCTGAGCCAATGAGTCCATAAAAAAGGTGCTGTTGTGGGTTGTGGTCCTATCACAAAGACAACAACATTTTCTGAGGCAAGGAGAAGGAAAAGCAGGAGGGGTTTGGTTGGCTGGTGATTGTGACAAATTAACATTTTGATGAAACTAGGGCGTGTGTTCATCGGCAGGATTCAGAGAGAGATAATCAAGTCCTGTTGGCAGATGCTTGTTCATGGCTCTCTTCGGATTGCTCCTTGCTTGTGGAACTCGAGATTGGGTCCGAATCTTCGTTATCATCGTCACAATAGACCCATCGCGAATTCTCGGCCGAACTCCACAACTCTTCCGATCGCGACAAAAACTCGGAATTGATCAATTCCGTGTCGAAAACCTCACTGTGCTCTGAAATGATAGAGGATGAGGCTATTGAATGAGTTCAGCATGGAAAAACAGATGACTCATTCGGAAGATACACGTAATTCTGGAAACATGCTCGATTGGAGAACCTGATTGGCTAATGCATTTTTAATAGGATGACATGCTATTTCAAAATGATGAGCTAGCTTTCAGGAAGAAGAAACTCGAAACTGTGTCATCCCTTTTTCTTAGAAAAGGCACAATCAGAACGGAAGTTCGCTAACCCCAAAAAGAAATATCATAATGAACAATATATAGTTTTTCCCTTAACTAGCAGCCCTTACTTGTTGGTAAAATACACAATTAAACAGATATTGAATTTAAAGGGAATGTAATGTACAACTACATTCTTCACAACTACCACTCTTCGTTGATGAATAGTTCTTTTGTTTATTTGTGTGGTGTTTTTCCTCTCCTTAGACCAGGGGTCGGCAACCGCTTTAAAGTCAAGGTCCACCAAATTTGAGTTTGTGTACTAGGGGCCATCCAAACAGATCCTGGTAGGTTCATGGGCCCACTTATCTACTATCAAAGGGCTCTGGGGCCCGCAAATGGAGTACTATATTTATGGATGCTCTTGGGCCCACCCTTTTGGACTTGCCACATAGCATCTGGGCCCATCCACGACCACTATTGGGCCCATTGGTTGCCGACCCCTGACTTGGACGGTAGTCGTTTGGTTGGCGGCCATAATTTTTTGACCACTTTTATGATAAATTTGGCAAAGTTCATTTGAAATACTACATAACATACATATCTAAAAGCCGAAAATATGAATCGGCCCAACAACACTTTCTTGCCTACCTTCCGATTTACTGGTTAGAACCACCTCTACTATTTGTACAAAGTGGAACAGAATTGATCAGTTCTTACAAATCAGTTGGAGCTATGAAAAAATCAAAGTGAGATTTCAGAATATTTTCCATGAGCAGCAGAAAAATTCTAATATCAAAAGTTTTTTCAAGAATAATTGTAATGCAAACTCCTCTCAACGGTAAAACTATTGTTACATCAAGTGTTATTCAAGTAACACGTATTCTATATCTAGAGTTGACGGTACATTTTCATTGAATCCTGAATCTTAATGAGAGTTGTCACAATAATGCTCCACATTTCAAGCTATTTTTGTCAAGATAAAACCGAGTTGTCCAAGACAGCAGGTTTTTTCCATCTTACATGCCTTTTAGGCCTTCACTTGTTTTAATTGGAAAGAAATATCTAGCTTAGTTATGTCTTGGAGGATCTTTTTCTACGTATTGTCTTTTTCAGGAAAGGACAATCTCTCACATCCGTTCACATATCATAATAGTGCTGAAAATGTCTCTGGCCAGACATACTTTCGGTTTTATTACTAACCGTGTTTTGTTAACTAAGCACAGATCAAATAAAAGTCAATTTTGGACAAAGGATTTAGATGTCACTTTGGAATCAACAAGATCGGTTTGACTGATGCAAACTAAGTTAAAGATCATCGGAAATTCCAATCTAGACCAATGTAAATATTTATCACATGTACTTTTGTATTCGATAATGAAATTTGTGTCTTTAATTGAAGATCAACCATAGGCACAAAAATTAATTACAATTACAAAAACTTAGTCAAAACACATTTTCTTTCAAAAATCAATGGCACGTTTTTAACTGTTCAAAACAACGGGGTTACACAACGTCACGCCCTTAACTCATTAAGTTTGATTACTACATATTAGAGATTAGAACTTGAAAAGAACAAACATTCCTATGAACTTAAGTGCAGAAAATCTAAAAACTCCATCGTTTTCCTTCTCAATCCTGTTCGAAAGGCACATGAAAACTGAATCGAGCATCCCCAGCTTCAAATTCGGATGGGGAATTAACTAAAACATTGTTTGTAAACAAGTTTGCGAAGAATTTCGACCAAATTTAAAAATGACCTAAATCAAGAAACCCCTTTGAGCTGTACTTAGATCCTAAGAGCGAAACTAATCCGTTTCTGTCTGATAAAAGCAACCTGTTTTCCTTATTGAGAGTTAAATACCGTGCCAAGAAGAATTCCCATATACAGTGAAAGGAGTATAAAAATGAGTGAGCTCCCATTTTTGCTGTAAAAATCACAAACCTGAAAGATCCTATTTGTTCTGTGTATTTTTCTCTTTTTTCATAACTTCTTTCGATTTTCGGCATTTTTTGTAGATAATTTTTTAATTACAACGAAGTTCCAATATTCAGCATTTTAAACTATAACATCACTTACCTACTAGGTCTTCATCATCTCCTTCAAATATGGAGTAATTACTTTGATATCCCTGCATGGTTCCATTGCTCATGTTCACCATTCCACTGTGTTCTTGACCGTTGGCCGCATAATCCCTGCAAAATGTATGATATGCCGTAAATAAAGGATTCTAATCAAAGCTTGCAAAATTGCCAATAATTTTGACACTAAAAGACAGGCCAAGTAAAGGGAAAACTCTTGTGAACTTAGCGAGTAGTACTTGCATTCCTCTTTCATGCCATCTATTGACGGATTTGTAAGCTTCCATTGAATTGCTCTTATAGAGCTGTTCTTCTTTATCATACAAATATATGAGCTTTTAGCTGATCCACGTACCCATAGTAATCGGTGGCCGCATACTGACTCGAATACTCGTTCCACGCGGCATACTGTTCCCACTGCTGCTTGTAGTATTGTTGCCACATTTGAGCATACTCTTTACTTTGGGCTTCAGCCACCATAGCAGCTCCAGCATTGGGATTTCCGGACGCATTGGAGACCACCATGGCCAAGGCTGAGGCGGGCAAATGATCCGTGATGGATCCACCGCTAGAGGGAGCACCCTGATGGTGGTGCTGATTGTATTGACCTCCAGCCCCAGAACGCCCCCCGTAGCCGCCTCCTCCTCCCCCTGGTGGACCGCCTTCTCCTCTCTCGGCGTTTTGTTGGTCCATCTTCCATTTTGGCACGGCTAAACTGACCTGGAAATGGATTCACGTTTGAGTGCATTGAGCCGATTGTTCCCGGTGATTAGAGGCAGGCAACAAATAGGGTTGAATCTTAGTAAGACGCACTCAGTGGTGCGCAAACTCATTAATTCAGAGCAGCGTTTACTATCGACGCAATTGAATTTGTCCTCTTTCTCTCTTACTATAACTAGTGTTTTCACGATTTCCTCGCTATGCACTAATAAGCATTTATATTTTCAAAGACGATTAGACTACAGAAAGACGCTTTAAATAAATGTAACAATTCATAAATATCTTGAAGGAAACCTGTCATTTTACAGGGTGTCCTGGAATTGAGGGTGCATTGGAAAAAATAATTTTTGATAACTAAAGAAGATTTGAGACAAAATGCGCCTCTATCCACGATTATATTTCCGTTGCTAACAAATCCTTGGATTTTTTTCAAATTTCTGATAATAAATTCAACAACTTTTTGGACTAGGTTTGTGGGCATGTACTTTTTAAATTTGAGGTAATACATGGCTCATATTCGCCAATATTCTTCAATTTTTTGACAGATTTTTGGTCAGGGCTCTTGTATGAAGGTTCTTCTTTCCTCCTAAAGGAACTTAAGTCGTCATCGGATAATTTAGGGGTACTCGGAGTCATGCGAATTACGCCAAGCCGTTCCTGACTCACTTTTCAGATACCGTTTTGGCCAACTTTTTTTGGAACCCGATGGTTCTTTCAAATATCTCCTCAGGGTTTTAAAATAACGGTTTTCAATCAAATGGGTACTTTCATAATATTTTGTGGCTCTAAAAATCATGCAATTAATCGCTTGTTTTTGGTCAGAATGTTCATCATGGACATGATGCTCCCTCAATTCCTGGACACCCTGCACATAATCCATTTTTTTACATTTGATACCAGGGAATGAAATTGCCTGTAAATATTCCAGAAAGAGCATTCTCTCTATATTTGGTCGTACAACATATTTCTAAAGCAGCCTAGCATTACGAATTTGATAAGACATCGTCCAAATTAGAGCCATTACGGTAAAACATTTACTAGTAAGTCTAATAAAAACTCTCATACAAACAATACGAAAGTGGCCCTAGCTCAAATCAAGACTAAATTTTGTCAGTACTTAATAAAATGTGCGGAATCATCAGAGTCAAATTTCAGAAATACAAGCACAAAGAAATCAAACGTATTAGGAATTATTAAACAAAAGTCCAAAACAAAAATCTAAATTTAAGGATCTTCATATATATCCAATACCCAGTCGATTTGATCAAAAGTATTATGAAGCACACTACTCACCTCCAATATGAAGCAGATCATGGGATCATTCAATTCAGAACTACGCTTTTTTACAATTGTATTAGCTTATGTTTGGTGTGCCGAGGAAAGTCTACTACCAAAACCTGTTTTTGCCTCTTACCTTGATTGGTTTTGCTCCAAGTCCGGACACGCCCATCATGGACATCAAGGCCGTGTTTTGCTCTTGCTCATTGCCAAATCGAATGAATCCGTAGCCTTTACTGAAGCCAGATCCATCCAAGACCACTGAAAAATTCAACAGACGCGTTACAAAGGCTAAGGTCATGAGGAAAAGGAGAGTAATCGTCTTCAGATAATTACTTTCCCATCTTCAAGTCAAGATTTTTTGTTTTTTCTAAGCTTGGGCAAATCGCCGCTCACAAACGAGGCTGGAAATCGAACGGGGGATTAAAATTGGTTGAATTCGTCCAAGAACAGGGTTGGCTGGCTCTTCTCCAACCACCCAGAACAAACTATAACTCTGTGTTTCGTGATTACTACCGTGGATGAAGGTCGCTTTCAAAGGTTATCCTTCTTCGCCAGATCAAGGCCGCCAGGAGGACGATCACATTGCCGAAGAATAAGTTTTAGCAGTAGTAGTAGTAGTAGTAGAAGTAGCAGAGGAAGAAGTAGTAGTAGTAGTAGTTGCTCTAAATCTAGGTTTTGATGAGAATAGGGTGGTTATTGATCTGATCAATGACGGACGCCCATCATTGCTCGTAAGGGAAATCTAATGGAATAGTATACAAACCTCTGACTTCGAGAGGAACAGACACACTCACATTGGTCGACAACGAAGACTTGGAGGATCCCCTCGAATTCTCTCAAGTTTGTCAAGAAAACGGCTTTTTTTATCAAAATTTGAATCAACGATCGAAAGAGTTTGAGTGTGTGTGTGAGAGAGTACGTGGATGGTGTAGGCATTGATTGAATACTCGTCGATATATGTATGTATATTAAACGAACACAATGAGCGATCCAAGAGTGAACCCAATGAGCAACCCAGTACTCACCTTTGGCGGATTTGACGGTTTGAAATCGGGCAGAGAAGAACTTGTAGAGCTGCAAATCATCCACATCCGGACTAAGATCACCCACCCAAATGGAATGGTCCTTCTCTCCGGGCATCAAACGCGTGGAATTGTGGTTCAATTTGAATCTGATCGGCTACAAAGTGTGAGGATAAAGCGGGTTATAGGACTCATCTGCAAACCATCATCTCCGTACAAAAATGGACCTATCCATCATTACCTGGTCCTCTTCAAGGGCTCAAGGCGAGTTCGCACTCGTGGATTTGTACTGTTCGTATGTATGTAAGTAAGTGTATAAGGCGTTTTTAAGCCACCTTACAGACACACACAAACACATTGTGCACTACTTATTGTGTTCTCTCTTTGTCTTTTTCTTTTTTTCTCGCCCTCTCTGAGTGAGTGAGTGCGACAGAGTGAAACTGTCTCGCTTGGGAAATCTGGTTTTTCTTTAAGCCCCCCCAATAATATCATGAGTTAAGTTGTAAGTTCAAATTTAAGAGAAACATAAGGTAATGACCGAATTCTAGCGCGTGTCTCTTACCGGTTGACTGTTGGGCATGATCTTTCCGTTGAGCTTATGCATGGCCATTAAGGCCGAGGGATCCGAATCGAAGTTCACGAACCCATACGAAGCAGGCTCCCCTGTGAACTTGTTCTTGATGATCTGAAAATGCAAGAATGTTCGGTTAATGACCCACAAAATCTAATCATTTCAAGATCAAGTGTTCAAGCAAAGGAAATGGAAGCCAAATGAATTGATAGAAGACAATGGCCAACCCTACCTTGATGGTGAGAACGTTGGTCTCTCCCATGGCGGCAAAGGCTCCACGGATAAAGTCTTCATCCATGTAGGGTTCCAGCTGAAACAGAAAAAAGATACAAGCCAATGATATAATTGGTTGACAAACATATGAATGAATGAATTTATTTTTTGTCAGGAACGATGGT
>CM021318.1:1022157-1046023 GCA_010645155.1 Tigriopus japonicus
CATACCGATGGCACGGATCGAAATCATCAGCCACTTTTAAAAAGTTCGATGAGCGATGCTCTGAAAGTTAAATGGTGAATGAAATTAGTGCCCTGTAATAAAAGAGTGCAATTATAAAGTGCGCCATCTGGTGGTTTTATGTAGTAACAGCTGGTTGATTTAATGAGATGCATGTATTTTCTAATTAGACCGATCATACATTAGTTTTAGACATCCCAGAGTGCCTCAAATGTCGATCGGGGAGTGCTAATGGACCAGCAACTGTTTTGAAGTAAATACATTTATTTTATTCCCATTAAAATAGGTATGAAAAGCATTGAAATGAAAAGGAATTTCAGGTACGATCCAATCCATGCCTGACCCATGTCAAGATTCAACAGAAAACGGTTGTAGGTATGTGAAGGCCCTATCAACATTTTAGGCACTTCAGTTTGTCCTAAACTGATCCATGATCATAGTTATCCCCAAATTCATACATCTCTGTACAATCAACAAGCTGTGGCCATACAAAAAGCACTAGATGGCGCACTTTTTGACTGGACTGCTTTATTACAGTGCACTGATTAAATTAAATTGTTGTTTTTGCCTTTTCAATTGAGGAAAGTCGGTGTTCAATGTCAGTGAGGAAAAAATAAGTAATAAAATGAATATTTATTTCCCCGTGTTGTTCCCTAAAAAGTAAAGGCTTAAAGTAACTGGCATACATCTCGACTGTGATGCTTCAAGTTTCCGTTTTCTGCAAGTTTTGTTTGTCAACATCCCCTTGCAAAACCCCGAATGACTTTGATGTTCAGTGCAGCAATGACGTTTGCGATATTTCGCTTACATTTAAAAGTGAGTGAATCTCAGGCGGCAACTTTCAAATGTGAAACAAAAAATTGGATCATTTTGAGCATTTGTTATACCATCCATGAAGCTTTAGGATTGTTCTAGAATTGGATTGGATAGAATGATTCAAATATGATTTTCCATCAACATCTCAACATGGACGAATACTGTTGGAATCTCCATGAGAGGCAAAACCTGCTTTGTTTTCAAGAGGTCAATGATTCAAGAGGTGTCCATGCATTTACAATACAAAGCATGTCCTCCCAAAAGACCATCACACCCATCCTTGCCATAAAAAATAATCTTTTCCGACAAGTTCTGAATGGTCCTTGACTGAATGCCATTAATTACCCTTGCCAAGGTACTGCATTTTAGCAGAGTCTCATCTGTCAGTTCATGTGTACAAGTGTCAAAGTCAAAGAGACTTCAAGAATACCGTTGTTCAAATAGGTGAATCCTAAAAAACCTGCAACCGGTCTAAGGAAAATAAATATCGGTTAGTAAGAAGCAATCCAACTAAGTAGCTGAAGTGTGGTTTATTTGCCCCTTGATGTTATGTCAAATCGAGGTATCCTGCCGTTAGGAATTCCCATCGACATCACCATCAAACGGTGTGCGCTTACAATCAAGGCGATGCATAGTTGCAGGGTGGGGAAGCTCAGACGGGACTGATTGAGAATTAAGACACCTTTGATTACAAAATTGTCCGTCTCATTCCAGCATTGTTTGGCATGAAAACCAACGCTTGTACGACATTCTTAACAATGGAATCAATCCTTCCATGAATTGCACTTCCGTTGATCGCCTCAAAGATTTAGTGTTGGTGACGGTCTCATGAAGGTTAATTCGCACACACATCAAGAGAGCGCCTAGGGCAAACCTGTTTTCCTGCTTCGACTTGAACTTTAATGGGAGGAAAACGGGAGTAAGGTACGAAATGTACATTTTGCTCAGTGTGCACGTACACATATGAACAGTTTTGTTGTACGTTGATCCAAAAAGATGCTTTGTTTTGATTCCTTGAAAGTTCTTGACAAAATGGGGCGAAAAAACAGATATATTTAAAGCAATATTTCATTGATTTTAGGACTTTTTCTGTGTTGGCAAATATACCGGAGGTCAAGAAAAGGAGCTTGAAAAGTTCATGACGACATCAATCCAACTAAAAGATGGCTGGAAGACATTTGCATCGTTGGAATTCTGATTCGCCACGTTTTTGGCAAACAAATAGAGGTAACCGTTTTATATACCCAACCCTGTACACAAAAGGGTTTTTGTTTCTCCTTCAAAAACCCTGGTCAAAAAACAAACAACGTAAACGTTTTTTTCCAACGCCATATTTCACTCCTGTTGTTCATAAGGAAATTATTAGGGCCCAATGAAGGCTAATTCTCTCATGCTTTCAATATTCAATCCAAAAAGCGCATTTTAAACCTCTAAGGGCATTACATAGTAAAAGTTTAAGTCACATATCTACTAGGAGGAAGCTACCTTTTATTTAGGGTCAAATTAGAACCCCGAGAACCTTAAAACGGCCGGTGGAACTCAATATAAACTCGCAAACATAAAACATACGAGGGTAGGTCAAAAAATTTCTCAGACAATGACATAGTTTACGGTATCACTAAACAGAGATTCGCAAATTTTTACCACTTGAAGTCTGTGCTTAGAGGTCCCTTGATAACTTGCAGCTGTCTTAAAAGTCTATGTCAAGTTAATAACGAAAAATCTCAAAACAGCAAGTTAATTTTAACCCTTCCAATGGCAAATTTGAAGATCATGCTAACATCACATGTTTGATTGAACTAAATGAACAAAATTTCAATAGGAAACTTTCCTACATCCTACTTTTAGTCCAAACCTATCTCAATCAGACTTGTTTTGTTTTCAAAATTCAGACAACACCATAAAGATACCCAGTTTGCGTTTTTGAATGATGCAAAAAGTAAGTGATTCCATGTCGCCAAAGGCTGCCCCTCAATTTTATCAAGAAGGCACTCATCATAGTTTTTGAAGTGTATAGACAACACTGGAGCTTATGTAAAAAAAATAAGGTAATGAGTTTAAAATGCAGAAATTACGACATTTGTCTGAGAACTTTTTGACTCAACCTCGTATGACCTAACATGTGATCACTTCTTAAGCTTAGAGGTCTAGACATTCACGTATTGTTGGATAGAACTGCAAGCATCGTTTATCCTATTGAACGTGCTCTATGCTATTGACCAAGGTCTCAACAAGGAACGTCGCTATATTTTCCATCCATCGGTCGAAAAATACATTTACAAGTACATGTAACGTCCAAATTATTCGTCCGAGGACCGTTGAGTACAAACCTGTTGATAGCCGGTCAAAACTCGTTTGGATTGTAATTGCATACCGAAAAAACTAAACCAAAACCTTCGGGGTGGATTGATCACTTCCTCCTTTGTGTGATTTTACTTATTTGAACATTGCAATCATTGTCATAAGCTCCAAAATGTAATGATTGGGAACGCCCCTCTTTGAGCTTATACATATTTTAACATCGCAATGGCGAATTTTGTCACAAAACTCAAAGACTGGTTGTCAAGTTTCAAAATGTAATTTCAAAAGCACTCCAGTTTATTGCAAATGATTTACTTTAAAATGATATTGGTGACACTAAGGTAAGACCTTTATTTCGCTGAATGATTTTTATCACTTCGGTACATCAACTAGAAAAAATTTCAATTTCAATTTGGGCTAATGTTAATTTATTACAAATACTCCAAACTGCAATGTATGAGTACATGAACCAATACATGTATGTAGTGGTATGCCCACTTCGAGTTAACGCAGAAATACAAAAGATGTAGAAACTGGAAAGTTTGTAAGAAAAAGGCTTGATTTATCCAATCCAAGGGAATTTTCAGCCCAAACGGAGATGTGGTTCCAATGTTAAAGACTTTTGAAACTTAAGCTAGATGCCGAAGTCAGAAAATGAAAGAGATCGACCTTTTGCAAAAATTTTTGCAAGTTATTCGATTGATCTGAAAATTAGTATAATATTGTCCCACAAAGACCAAGTTATGCGATTGAAAACGCATTTTGTTGATCGTAATGAAAAATGTCAAATTTTGCCTTTAGTGGCGCCGTCAATGATGAGACTAGTGATCTTAAGAAGCAATATATTGCTATATTACGTATTAATACGTACGAGTAAGAATCGCAAATGAATGTAAGAATGTAATGTTTTCATGAAGTCATGAAGACAAATACCAATAGGGAGTTTCATGAGCGTTCTAACAAACATTTAAAGGTCTACAAAGGTTAATAGATGGTTTTAAGTTTTGGAGTTATAAAGATCTTTTTTGAAGTAACTCAGACAACAAGAGAGTCTAAAGAAAAGGTGAAGATTTTGAGCTATGATTTGCATATTTTGAGGAACCAAAATGTGCCTCAGTCAAAACCTAACCTTATACCCTTAGATGTTTAAAAACTTGCAAAATTTAGTTTGTGACATCGTTTTAAGCGTTTCTTAATAACCTCACTATCAAGACATTAGAAGTAGAGAGCACAATCCCGTGGAAAAAATGAAGAAGTAAGAGAATTGATTTGATGGGTTCAGTATCGAAGTTAAAAAGGAACATTGAATAGATTATGAAGAAGGAGAGAGATGTTATAATAATTTGCAGGCAATTACTCATACTCGGTCTCCATTAGTGAAGAGTGCAAAAACTTGCATTTGGGTTATCAAGAAATTAGAAAAGAAGCAATTTTAAGTCAAAAAGTGGACGAAATGGACAAAAGTAAAAACCGTGGAAAAAATGCATAACGCAACCATATCAAAAATAGACATCAATTTCTAGAAAAGACCAATTTATCAAGTATGGACAATAATGTGTTAAAAAGATGGGTACCAAAATGTACAGAAAAAATTTTAAGCAAGTGTGATCATATCATATCAATAAGTCAGTTATGTGAGTTTATGGTCGACCCTGTTTGTTAAATTGATTTCAACAGGGAGTGAAGAATGTCTTTATGGCCAAGAAAATGAAACTCAATTTTTGCGTCCCATAAAATATCTTTCAACTTTCCCACACGCCAACAGTATCAATATAGCATAGCAATATAGAAAATGGAAAGACATGCCCTTTTTACATGTGAATCTTCAAAAACCGCCAATGAAAGGAGGCTCTCTCTTCATTGACAGGTCAAAAAGTTTGATTGATTTTTATTTTTTTTGATCTGATCTCGAGATTGCCAATCTTTGAGTCAAGTTTCACATAATAAACGATGCCATTAAATTTAGATATAGCCTTTCTTCCAAAAATTGAAAACTGGTTTCTTAAAGGTTTGTCGTATCTTTCTCTTTCAATCACATGATTTGGCATCCACATATTTTATTTCTGTTTAAGCCACTCGAACATTTTTGCATCAACCAATCACTGAACAAAACCAAATAAGTTAACAATAATTCATCAATTCATGGGATCGTCATGACCGGTTTAATCTTGCTGTTGAAAACTCATGATTGCTAAATCGTGCTAAATATTGCCAACTCCTGTATTATGTTCTCAGAGTCTAGTGTACATTTGAATCTCCGTTCATAACCACACAATTTGCACATGCACAACCAAAACCGGATTTTTGTTCCAGCAGGAAATATTAATGTGCATGTACGTGCTAAACCTAACCATGATGAACCCTTCTTTTCATAAAGCCTGACTTCATCAAACTTCGACTTCCTTCACGTTAATCACTTTGAAGCAAGCACTGACCTGAGGGCAAAGCAAAGCCAATCCAACTTTCGTTGATGCTCGATGAGGCACTATCGCATGTGGGGATGTAACAACGATGTGGGGGTGAATAGGCTGCGTACATGGTGATGAACAGAGCGTACAATGAGGCCCAAGATATGGGCAGACTCAAGAGGATCATCTTCCATTGCCACCATCCCCCTCCACCGACCAATTCGTCCAAGATGAAATCCACATCGTGTTTCCTCTCCTTGCTCATCTTGGCTATATGGATAATTTGAAGTTTTAAGGGAACTTTGGATGTTGTTTGGATGTCGGATTTACACCTTAATAGAACTAATGTTGTTATTGGTCCTGGAGATGGTGATCAAGTGTTCGGGAAGTCGAATGCACCATGCTTTTGGTTGAAATCCTCGAGGGTCTGACAATTACAGTGTGACACCCAAGTCTCGGTCGGTTTCAAAGTGAGTATACTTGCACTTTTTGTAGCCTTTGTCATTGAGAAACAAGGGATCCTAAATGTAAGGTATTTTCAGTGGCTTTCAGTGAAGTCCTGTTATCTTCTACAAGTTTTTTAAAGGCTGGGTAAAATTACTGGAGTTGGTCTTAAGCTACAATTTAGTTTTCAATAATTTTAGAAGTGTCCAAACCGCTAATTGCTATCGGTATTCATGTTGCTGAATCTAAAATTATAAAAAGATTTAATAAAGCTCTGAAGACCTAGTGACTTTTTAGAGATTGCTTTTAAAGATTAGATTGTTTTTCAGAAGCCATTTTTTGTGCAGCACCAAAATCTGAAGTGTTTCCTCATTTGTACGCTTTTAAGGTTGTGCTAACGTTTCTATATGTACTAAGATCAATGTATACAGGGTAGCCCAAAAATTCTGTTAAATTATTTTTAAAAATGAAAAGTGACCTCACATGTTACTTTTTATGGTTACTCTCCGGTCACAATGGGGCACCTTTAGCTTTGATTTCACAAACAAATCTATTTACATGTTTAGGGAATTTTTTGTTGGTGGTGCAACAATGAAGTGGTGCAGGAATCACTCCTAAAACTAAGGGCAAATATTGTGAGCTCAATCCTTTTCTCTGGCTGAATATCAATTTAGATTATCGGAATCATTGCTGAGAACATATGACGTCAAGAAGTAACGGCAAAAAGCCTTTGAATGGAGGCTGCTTGAAGCTTGGGATGAGCTTCCAATAGTAATGGTGCGTGCCATTGGTCAAAGGTTGTATGAAAGTTTGGGCAATGCTAATGCCAACGGAGACGAACACATTGGATAAAACACTCCAGGTTTTCAACTTCAATGTGAAACGTGTTCCATATGCAAATTTCAGTTCTTTTGAACGATTTCATCACAATTTACGATTTAATAAACACGATTTACAGTACAAGTATTAACAAAACTTTTGGTTCACCCTGTGTTGATAAACTTATCTTCATACTAAATTTGTCCCTCAACAGGCCAGAAAAAAATTGCCAAGGTATTTGACACTATACGCTCAAGACTTACGTATCACGCTGTAGTAAGCCTGAATCGAATCGTTTTGAACGCGCGGTTCAAAGAGGGCTCGTCGAAATTAATCGCGATTACTACCTTAGCCAGTGTCACAAAAGGTCTGGGAGTGGGTCTGCTTTGAAAGGCCTCCGAGCCAATCCCAAGGATAGGCATGTTGTTACAAAATTCACACAAGCGTTTGAAACAATCGATCTTTATTGAGGAATACTTTTTTGATCTTATGTGGTTCGCTTACTAAGATTGATATAACCACTGCCTTGACAAGTGAGCATGACTTTATCGCAACCTACACGGAGTCCCTCTTCTTTCTCTTCGGATTCATGGGTTTCTAGTTTAAATCTCAACTCAAACACGTCCTTGATGTGTCGGAGGAAATGGACCGTGTAGTTGGAAAGTGGACCCGTGACCAATTTGGACACGTCCCTTTGGCTCAAAGTCATGAAGAGGACCATCAAGCTTTGGTTGGTGGAATCGACACACCCTCCGCGAAAGATCTCTTCCAATAGGAGTTTGGCTCCGGCCACTCCCAACTCTTCGGGGACACTCACTTGATCGTTGCCTTTGGGATTGGAACACACTTCGGCGCTCAGAAACGCACCGGTTGTGGTTTCAGCCGTGAGAACGAGGCCGAAACCCGCGGATTTGCCCGAAGATGCGCCTTTGTGGCTGTCCGTGTGAATGTAGATATCCGGAATAAACTTTAGGAGAACACCTTTGGCCGATTCCACGATCCTGTTAAAAGAAGGAAGTCGCTTTAAAGATCGAAGTAGTGTCCTCATTTAGCTTACAGAATAATGAAACGACAAATACAAAGCACAATTTGAACTTACATATAAAGTTCACTGGGTCTAAGATAAAGGTTTGGAGCTCTATGATGATAAACATAACCAATCAAATCATGATTTTGATAGAGAACCACTTGAAAGTCTTCATGACTTGGTTCATGGGTTTTGAAAACTGCTACTTTTTACCCCAACACGGTGTTAAAGTTTCGGAAACATTTGAGACCCGTTTTAATGTTGAGAAGCAATGACGCATACGTAATCGAGTTCTTTAAATTAGGCAACAGGCAAAATGCATGTTAAAAAGAAAATAAAGCGATGAGAAAACAACTAAAGCCGTTGTTGTTTTTAGAATAATGGTCAAATCTGTCTCGCCAAAGAACAGCTCTTTTGATCAACATTCTCGAAGGATACTGTGCTGTACTAATACGAACGATCGATAAACGGGAAACCGGGATAATGTAGAAGAGGTTTATTGTACGGAGATCATCGTATGATAAAGAACAGTAAAGTACTGACTATAGAACGAAAGAAACATAATGTTTATATATTTTCTACACGAGTTGACATGACCAAAGGTCGCAATAAAGATTATATATTATATTACACAGGAAGAGGAACGCAGAAGGGAAAGTAGAATGTACACGGGAGAGCAAGAGAAATTCAAATACGGAACAGACACCATGAGAGATTTGGAAGTAGCGAACTAGAGCAAGGGCTAAATACGTACATTGAGTGGTTGTAGGCAAGCAAAATTTGACTCTGAATCAAAATCAAAAGAATGCGATTTCCTTCGCAGATGTTTTAGTCTTTGTGCAGCAGTCTACCAATTTTCAGGTCATTTGGAGGTCTGGTTCAAAAGTTATGTTGGCGCCAAAAGAGTTCTCTAGTAGCAAGATCGTGGACTAATTCATTTTCTGTCTGCTTTAGCATGAGTTTCTAAAGGCCGTAACTTTTGAAGCAGGTCTCGGATTGAACCGCAATTTAAGACACGCGGCCAGTGAGTGACAAACCTAAGCTTTACTTAAGAAGAACACAATCGTTTGTTTCAAATAACATTTCCTAGTTTTCACGATGAGCGCCCATGTCCTTCTTTGTCGAGGTTAAGAGGTAAAACATGTTTTTTTTCTTAACTGGCACAAGTTTAAGATGAATATTGTGCCAAACGAATGGTCTTTCAAGATGAAAATTTACTTCCTTCATTTTTTTGATGTAGCAATGAATTCTGTGCATTTCAGAATTCATTTTTGTTAATTATAGTGAAAGTTGGCCAAAAATGTGCGTCTTACCGATTGGACATGGCAGGAGACACGCGAGCCGCCCAAGCCGTTCCTCGAATCCGCTTAATCTTGCCCATATCCGTGAATTGCATGGCTCGAAAGCTCCGTCGAATGGGACATTTGAAAACCACTTGACCGCCTCCTTCCGGAGCCGCACCGCGTTTTGTTACCTTCAACTCGAGGCCTTCATCCACCACCAGATATCTAAATCAAATCGAGTATGGTTACGTGGGTGAACAATAGTTTGTGATCAAGAAACACTGAAATTCCGGGAGTGGGAGACTAGAAGTGAAAATCATGATTTCCAGTAGCATCAAATCTATTGCGTTATTCTGCCAATGAGGGCTGACTTGGGTTGAGTATACCACGTGTTTCAATTTTCAGGTCAATCGAATGCCCGAGTGAAAAGTTATGCCTTCTTCAACCCATATACTAAAGAGAGCGTAGAATTAATGAGCTCGCTCTTTTGCGGTCCAACAGAAACCAAAAAAGGGCCAACTCATTCATGCTCAATAACATTCGCACTCATCTTGGACGGAGCATAACTTCAGATTCGGAAGTGCACTTGAGCTGAAACTTGATAAACATAGTACATTTGAAAGTAAAAGCCGCAGATAATTTGGTCCTTGTGCAAATCATAATTCTCAGCCTTAGCCTCCAGGAAATTCAGCGCTTCTACTTTGGAAGGAAGGTTAAAGACGAACCTTTTAAGAACGGGTAGGGCGCTCAATCGGAGTAAATCGGGTGAAGGATCGATCTGATTATTAGTAACGCCTCTCAGGATCAAATGCATGGGATGCTTGCAGAATGGAGCTAATTGGATCATGGGTTCCAAGAAATAGCCTATACCTCGTTCCAGATTGCAATCGTGCTCCACTTTACCACCCATCAACAAACCTATGAGGGAAAACCGGATCAATTTAAAGTGAAAATCCCATGGGCAAAGTCCGTCTTTGGTTGAATACCGGGTTGGTAGGTGAGTCTTGTGCCCGTTTGATTGACTTCGATACGCGAACCATTGGTGATTTGGTCCATAAGACGAATGAAGGAGGCTTCGTATTCTCTGAGACCCGGATTGAGATCCTGATCGCGGATTTTCGTGATTCGAATGGATCGTCCGCTTAAAGTGGCGAGCACTAATCGACATCGCAGGAAATTGCAGCCTTCAAACTCGAGGAGACTCGAAGATTTGCGCGTTACGGCCGTCATGGTGGATATGTGATGGATATATTAGGAAAGTAATTCAACGCAAATCTGATGGAAACGAGAACAATCACATCTCACATGTTTCAAAACACGTTGTTTGAGGTTGACCTTTGTTGATCAACAACGGAATCAAGGAATATTTTTCTCACCCAACCTGCGCTGTGCAACCCATTGTGCAACCAATAGTGCAACCCAGCTCTACACTATTTTTATTTTGTCGTTTGACATATTGACTTATATATATAATGCTTGATACATATATGTATATAATGTTTAATATGTTTTGGCCTTTCGCCAAAACAGGCACTCAACAAGACAAAAGTTGCCAAAACGTTGCCATTTTTAGGTCTAAAGGTCTCCGCTTATGACATACGGGTCGTTTTAATTTAGAATCCCCAAAATTTTGATGACAAATTGCGACAAAATGAGACTATCTAGTTCACTTGAGGTCAAAATAACTTTAAAAATACAGGTGCTTACCCGACTCTTTGTTTTTGTCTTCTAATGAATTTAGGCAATATTAGTCCTTCTAATTGGCGCTCAAAGTAAGGATGTTTTTTGACTATAGAGCGTGCGTACCTTGAGCGAGAGAGCAGTTCTTGAAAACAAAATCTTTGTTTTGTAACAAGTCAATCAATTTCATTAATACTTTGCGTGAATATACCTAAAACTGTTTTCTTCAAATGGTATTAGTATGATTTAATCACAAATGTTGTGTGTTACGAATAATTCTTGATTTGGTAGGGGACTCTATTTCGTGAAAACCCTTTGTATATATAATTTTTTCCAAAATATAAATTTGGTCAAAAATGTGGCATTTGGCCTCACAATATCAAAGATGATTTCTTTGTATTCAACCTGTAGTGCATTTTCCTGGTCCGTCTCTTTTCAAGTCTTATGCTTTTTTAAGTGCAAAATCTTGTTCTTCACAAGTAATGCCAAAGTTCAGTAATTGCTTTTTCTTATTTCAAAATTTTTTAGGTAAGAATAAAAATTAATTAGAAAAAAATCCGCTGAGTTTAGGTGCTGGAGGCTGAAAAAGGCCTTTTTGCAATTTGGCGAGAAAAAATTAAACGTTGCCAAATTTGGTCACAACCACCAAATGTTGAAATAATTGGTGCAAATTACATTTTGCAACTTTGTCCCAGCCCCAATGATATTTTTTCATTCACCATGATTTGACCATAACCAAGAGTCGCAATAAACATTACCTTAAAATCCAATACATCATCAATAAGGCCATCAAATTTTGGTAAACAGTATTGCCAAAAATGTAGTGTTTTTTGCAATTTTTTGAGAAATAATATAATGAAATTGGAGTTTTTGGTATTCTTATTGGCATTGGCACTTTTCTCGTTAATCGCAATAGAATCTAACCTTTTCTTATGCTCCCATTATCTGTGAGTCATACTTCAAAGCTTGGAATAGCTGAAAAACTAAAAACTACACTGCTACTTCCGTAATCAATCCTCTCTGCTTCCATATTCGAACTTCAATATTCCCATCGTTTTTCTAGATCAAACCAAGAAGCACTGAAAACTGGAGTGGGAGGCTCAATGTGGGAATTATGATTTCAAGAAGGATTAATTTAATTGCGTTCTTCTGCCAACGAGACCTGGCTTGTATTCAGTAGACGACGTATTTCAAGTTTCAGCTCAATCGAATGGCGGATTGAAAAGTTATGCCTTCTCAAACTTATGTACTGAAGAGAGCATATATGAATGAATTCGCCCTTTTGTGGTAAAACAATTACCAGAAAAGGGCTAGTTCATTCATTCTCGGTACAATTTGCACTGAACTTTGAGAGAGCTTAACTTTTGACTCCGACGTTCGATTGAGCTGAAAATTGAAATACGTATTCTTATCATTATAAGGAAGGTCTCATTTGCAGAAGAACGTAATTAATTGTTCCTACTGGAAATCATGATTCCTCTCGTTAGCCTCCCAGTCCAGTGAAATTCAGTGGTTCTTGATCAAACTAAAGGGAACAAGAAATTTCCTCAGGTTTTTTTTTAATTTTCCCATTTTAACACTTATGGACAAAAATCGCAGATTTTTTTGTTGCAACTTAAATAAATAATGTCAACTTGTTCCCTCTTTTTGATTTTGATTGATAAACTAACCTTTTTGCAGAAAACACTAACAGAGCATGCAACTTTTCATTAAAAAAGTGCAGCTCTCCTGTGCGTACTCTTGTACTTACAGTGCTCTGGCTAAGACTCTTTTCACTGCGATGCAAATCATTTTCTCGTTTTGGCGAAAATTAATGGTAAAAAACAGAATTTTCGCCAGAGAAATTGGTCCTAATGGTACGAGGAATAAGAGAATCTAGACGTGACCTGAATTTTAATCTTGTCTAAAGGTCAGAACATGTCAAGCAAGCCACCAAGTTTGATAACAATAATAATTTCTTTATTGCGTGTTCTTTACACATTAATGAAATTCATTTGTGAAGCCCCTTTTTCAAAATAATTGGTAATGCCGGAGTTAATTAATTATCAGCACCAACTCTTGAGCATCTTCTCATCATGGACAGATTGTCATTGAAAGAGTTGTAAAAAGAACGTTCTGTCGGATCCAATTTATTGTTCCCCCTTTATTCCCTCCCAATCATTGCTCTTATTCTTTGTCTACGCATCTGTATCGACGAATGCTCATTCCATCACTGATTTAGCCATCAATCTACTAAAGCATGTCGATTGATTAAAAACCCAGGTGAGCTTCACGTCAGATTACTTTCCTCAAGGTTGAGGGTTCAAATCCCCTTATTGCACACTCACACTTATCGCAACTAGAGTTCCCTAGAACTCTAATCGCAACCAACTTTGCATAAGTCACAAAGTCAATGTGTAATTGACGTTTGGAAGGATGCGCATTCCAATTGTTCCACCTCGATGTGTATACGTGTAATGGATTTGCCACCCCAATCCCCTCAGCAGCCTCTTTCCCTGGTTTCCTCTCGAAAATGGTCTTTCTCTCCTCTATTGGTCCTCCAAGTGAGTTGCAGCTCATTCTCTGATCGGTTCTCTTGAGTGGAACCACCACCATTCTCCGTTGTTCCACTCACTCTCTCTGAACTGGATCTTGGGAGCTCGCGCGCTCCATTTCTGAAGGGAGAAAATCGATTTTTCCCGAACAAAGAAGGGAAGGGAAGCTTGAAGAATCTTGGAGGAGAAGGAAGAAAAAGAGGAGGATACAGAGTACTGACCTCTTCCTCCCGTCGTTCCTTCTCTCCAACCTCATTTCCCGCCTTGTCGGACCAATTCGGATCAAAGGGAACAACGCGCGCACGCCCAATGCAAAAAGCCCCCGCCCATATCACCCACCACTGTCCTACATTGAGTTTGGAAGACCAACTCTGTAGAAGAAGAAGAAGTGTAGAAGCCGGGTGGGGGAAAACTCTGATGCCAACCAAGCCAACCTTATTCGGGTTGTCGGAGAGAGGGAGCACCAAAATTGGATCAAGAGTGCATACATAAATTCTAGTTCAATTCACCCGATATCCAAACAAAAAATGGAGAACGTGCGTCAAATGTTGAATCGACCTGAGGTCCGCAACCTCAACTGCATCCGGGATGTCAAGTTCCCGGTGAATTACTCGCTCCAATCCGTGGAAATGAAACCCACCGAGGAGGATCCAGGTCTCGTGAGTCTCACCATTCGGATCCCAGGGGAGGTGAGAGTAGTTCATGGATCCGAAGATGTGTTTGGAGCCGTCAAAGAGGCCGTCAAAAAGCACATTAACACGTCCGACGCCGATAACGACGGGTTAACTATTCAAGAAAAGCAGGGAGCTTGGGTCCTCAAATTGGAAAAAGGAATCTTTGGCAAGAAACAAGGGGTGGAGGTAAGATCATGAAAGCAGCTTCTGGCTAGGCCTGACTTTGGAAATGGAATAATCTTCCTCTTGCAGTTACTCTGCCAAATCATGGAGAATATAACCAAGGCCGGTTACGATATGCTAACGAGCTCGCGATTCTCCACCACACCGGGTTACGAACTCCGAACTTGGATCCTGAAAAAGGCTGCCACCCCTATTGAGAACCCACAGGTTATGGCCTTAGCTTTCCCAGCAGCCGACAAAGTCTGCGTTGTGGGTGCCAAAGAAGATAACCCGGCGAATCCCGTGGTTCAGGCAGCCATTGAAAAGATCATGAAACAATGCGAAACGGAACCGAAAGAGACCGAAGAAACGGACACAAAAGCTCCAGAGACCGACAAGAAGGAAGAGACCAAGGAAGATGAGGAGAAAGAGAAAGAGACGGAGGAGGAGAAAAAAGATGAAGACAAGAAGGAAAACGAGACGGCAGAGATAAAACAAGAAGAGGAGACCGACAACAAGGACAAAACAAATGAGGACGAAACTGAAGCTCCGGTCAAAACCGAAGAGACCACCACCAAAGAGGAGAACAAACCCGAAGGGCAAGAAGATGTCAAGGCTGAAGCCGAGAAGGAGTCCAGTGACGAGAAGGTCAACGAGTTCAAGTTAGACATGAACCAGCTCAATGCCGAGAACGGCAAGATTCTTCGATCCAAACTGCTTTTGGAGGTCCTGCACCAACTGTTTTGTCGACAGTGGAAGTTGATCTGCTCTTCTCACGTTCCATTTGGCGGAGATCATGAAGTGATGTTCTTCATTCAAGATACCCGGATCCTTCCCGGATTGGGACAGGATCACTTTGCCATGTTGGAGATTGAAAAACCCGACATGGTCCGATTGTACGGGTTGAACGAGGACATGGAGGGCAAGATCAAGACTGCTATGCAAGAGCATTGGATGCCGGGACTGGATTCCAAGGATCCCGAGGAAGTGCACGGGGTCAAAAGCTACAAGCTCTTGGAAGAGCCTTGGAACCAGTCATGCGTCGTCAAGGACGGTTCAGGCTCAATGCCCAGATTGGTGGTGTCTCCACAAATTTTAGTGGCCAAATTTCTCTTGGCCATGAATAAGGCCGAGATGAATGTCTACGAGAGCGTCACTTTGGATGTGGGGAAGATCGATCAAAAGACTTTGGTCATCTTCCGACAGTCCAATGTGAGCTACTCTCAGGAGTTGACACTCAAATTAGCAGGTATGACCAAAGAAGCATCTGAGTTTCTGTCAAATATTCTTGCAACACTGATCAAAAACCTCGGAATTTTCTGGAAAATTCAATTGTCTCTTCTTCTAATGAAACCTAGAGAACTTTTTTTGGGAGTAAACAAACATATCAAATTTAATCTTTTCCCTTTATGCAGTTTTATGTAGCAGAGAGCATAAAATGGAACGAGCTGGCCCTTCAATATACACACAATCACTTTGTGTTCATTTTGTGTGGATTTCTGTAATGAGTGAGCTTTAAGAGAGTTGGCTTTGACCTCAGACATTGGATTGAGTGGAAATTCGAAGCATAAATTCTTCGTAACGCAGAACCTTATTCGGATTACTTAATACTTTTTTGATTTGTAGGACACGAGAAACGATAATTTTAGCTCTTTGCATCTGAGTCAACCATTCAGGTATCTTTATGTTTCTCTCGACAGGTGTTAACCGGATTGGAGTTCTTGGTGGTACCGAAGCCGATATCGAGGCCATTCGCAAGTGTTTGCAAAATCGATGGCCTTACCCACTGACTCATGATTATAAGGTGGAGAAAGACGGTAACGAGGAGGAGTTTTGGCAATTCAAAGTCAAACGATATCCTTGGGCAGTTTCCTATGGGAACAAGCACATTGACCGAGCCATTGAAACGGCTCAGAGTCTGATCCAACAACATCACGAGATCACTTTCCCACCACCACAAAACATGGATGCTGAGTCTGGGAAGAGCATCTTGGTTTATCTCATCAAAGTAAGTTTTATAGGGCTCAAGGTGTATTCCTGAGATTTTGGTAATGCTCCCTTCTTACTAGATGGGACAGTCTTTGTTCGGAGATGAATTGAGAATTTTTTTCGTCTATTGAGACATGCTGAAAAAGGGCTCATTTGAGAGGAAAGCCACCCACATACAATGGGTCCACTTAAAGCTTCGCTCTGTTATTAGCTCTTGCCAAAATTCCCACACAACTTGGAAGAAAATGAATCCATCCTGATCAATTATCCATCAGAGTTCTGATAAACCTCTTTTTGATAATTCGTTAACAAGCATTTGAAAGAGCTGAACAGGCTAATGGATTGTTCCAATTTTTATTATTATTATGCACTTTGATCAAAAAGTTCTTTCAATTGGACCTTGACTGAAACACGTAAAAGCTCTACCTTTTTTTCTTGCCTGAAATTTAAATTGTAATCCTCGTTCATTAACTTTCTTTAGTTTCTTCACTCAAATTTCGCTTTCATTCTTTTTTCCACAGGAATTATCGGATTTGGGATGGCGAGTCCAATTCTGCGGCGACATCTCCTCTCAAAACGTGACCCAAAAGCGACCCCCAATTCCGGAGCGACCCAGCGATCCGGTCTCCTTGTACTTTTTGAAGTAATTTTGGGTCAGATGTACACTTCTTCAACCAACTCTTCTTCCCTCTTTCACTTTCTCAACCAACGACCAAGGCTAACTGACACTGTTGATGTAGTTTTGATATTACTTTGCCAATTCCCTCACAAGCAACGAACACTCAGTGTTTCTTTCCCCTTTTTGAGCCAAGTACTTTCCATGGGATTCACGTTTTCAACGAAACTCTTGTGAGCATGCTAGTTAAGTTTTGGCCACATCAGCCACAAGGAAAAGGGATCCCCAAGCATTTTCGAACTTGTTTATGTAAATGTCTTCTTGAACGCTCAAGTTTCTCCAAGATGGCGAACTAAATGAATTACACTAGAGTACCTCTTTTCATCTCTCTTCTTCCTTAATTGACCTACAAAATCCCTTACATGTGTTAACTCAGCTAATTACATGTACCAATGAATAGTAGCTCGTTACAACGACGAAACAATAAAGCATTGAACGGCCCAAACTTTTGCCATTCTCATGGTTCGGTACTAAATATATTTGAGGATTTTTTCCAATCATTTTTGTTTTCATCTTCAAACTGTATATCTCATATAAAAAGGGTTCGCTTTTCCAGGGTATAAGAACATGAGAGAGAAGGGGGCTTCTTTGTTTTCAATTTATGCACATCTCGATCGATCCGCCAGTGATAACTTTATTGAAATTTGCGACGACTTAGCAAACTAGTTGAATGTCGAGGAAAGAGCCAGTGTTGCTTGCGATTTTCGTTCATGCTATTGGTTCGCACAAAGTGTCTGTTTTCTTTTTGTCAGCACCACCTCCATTGAAAATTAGTTGTGTACTAGAAGGAGCTTCCGTCCGGCATTAGATATAAAGATATATATGTATGTATAAGAGTGACATGCAGTTGACAAGCTGCACACTATGCCACACCACTTACGACGATTGAATCGGATTGATCTTTGGGCAACACGTCAAGAAAAATGAATAGAAGAACGAGCGGGAATAAATAAAGACGGGGGGTTTAAAAGGTTGTTGAGAGCACAAATATGGATGGCGAGGGTCTCAACACATCTTATCAATGGCACAAAGTTTGAAAAAGTTTGTACAAAACGATCATGTTTGCGGTTTGATGAGGCTTCAGAGGGAAGATTTGGGGGACTACAACATTGGCTAGTCCTTTGAAAGTCAATCATAACACTTTGGTTATTCGACTGAATTGCTCTGCAGCAATCATTTCATGAATCAGAACTCAGGTAAAGGTGTTTGGGCGCTTTAGCTGAACAGAGTAATGTAGGTTGATTTTATATCAAGAAAAAAGGGCATTTCGGAGAGGATTCAGCGGCCGAATAGTGATTGCGATCTGGCTTTATAACCCAATATTTGCACATTAGTTATGACGTGTCTCTATTCACGATGGTCTCCAATTTCAGAAAAGTTCCAGGTTTTTTTTACCCATTATCAAATTACTCAATCACCCTTTGAGAAAATAGTAGGATCCAGCAGCCACCATCATGACCAAACCAAAACAGAATGGCAACATTTCGTACACCTGGCTTTTCCGTCGCTTCCAATCCTCTGAATCGGCGGATTTTCGCTTCATGTCTTGGACTTTCGATTGAAGAGCCGTTTGACGGGCTTCTTTATTGCGACGTCGGATTTCCATTTCCCTGCAAGCAAAACAAGAGCATCCCCATGATTCATGGCTTTCATGACATGTCCTTGAAATGGCACTTTGAGGGAGATTTATGATTTGGTGCTGGCGAAGGAAGAACAGAAAACTGTAAGACGAAATCGCCAGCCAGTGATCAGACGTACCCCGTTTGTGTCGGGTCACTAACGACTTAGTGAGCACTTCTGGGGAGGAATTGCAGTATTTGCCGAGATACAGGAGGTCTAAGTTACGCCTACGAAACGAATGAGAACCAAATGAAAGGCGCCTCGACACCAACCAACTACTTCTACTACGGAACACATTCTACGATCACAGTCCAACAAGCACAAACACGCAGGCTCGCACGCACATGTTGTGGAACACGATAATTGCGGTTGCTCTGGGTCGAGATGTTCCCGCACCACTTACCGCTTTCGCTCTTCCATTTTGTGGTTGTTGAGGATGCAGGTGGATTCAGTCTTGTGTCGGGCTGGATTGGAGGATGACGAGGAACAAGAAGAGGTCGACGAGGTCGTCGAAGACGAGCACGAGGCGGTCGGGTGGGCGGAGCAATTCGAGTCTGACAACTTGGAGGAAGCGGCATTGCCACCATTGGATACGGGTTCTGAAATAGCGGCATCAGTAACTTTCGTGAGTATACATATGGACTTACTTTTTTGAAGTTTAACATGGAGACCACCCGGAGACAAAATCTTGTTTTGAACTTGAATCTTAAACTTGGTGCCGCTTTATATTGAGAGTACATTTGAGTTCAACTTTAATATTGTTGTGTTTTAGAATTGATAAGTCCTTTCTGAGTGATCATAAATTAAGGCTAAAGATTTTGGCGAAACAGCCAAAAAATGTTTCCACCACTAGATGGCGCTAATTGCTACTTCATCACTGGGATTTGAGCTCAGCTTGCGCTCCTTAGCAATGCTTGCTCTGACGGAGAGATGTTTTTCTTGAGAACAACAGAGGGCATCCAGGCAAAGTGTGCCATCTAGGTGACCAAAAGCCTTACCGGTGTTTTGCCCATGGCCGTTTGATTGAGAAGGAGCTAGGCTCAATTGGTCCGGGATGATTGATTCCTTGGGGAACACGCCGTTGTTGGTGTGATTGTTGCACAGGATGTCCTGCAATTGCTGCCGCAAAGATTCGTTGCGAGGAGGGGGCAATGGAGGAGGACCACCGCCATGAACGTCTTGCTCGTCCTCATCATCTGAGATCTCGGATGAGGTCGGAGCTCGCTGACATTGTAGATCTACAATCGAACAGGCACATACATGAGCAAAAAATGCTCTCAAAGTCAGTCGAGGAAAGAGTCTGACCTGCTAGAATGTCGTTGGAAATCAATCCTCGTTGTCTGGCACCTTCGATAATGGCTAAATAGGAGAACTTGAGTTGGTCTGGCGTTTGTATGAGGCCCATGCGATAACTTCGAAGCTCCAGGAGAACCTCTTTAATATTCACGTTCTCAAATCCTTCCTTCTCAATCTAACAAGTAAGCGCACAAACGTGAGTCCAACATGCCATTAAAACACCCGCAGTTCAGATGATATAGAACCCTAGCCATCAACCAAGAAATCGGTCCATGTACCACATGGATGGAATGGTATTACTAACCAGGACAAGGCAGGTATCGACCAGGCAGAATGTTCCAGATCTGCCGATGCCGGCGGAACAATGGACCACAGATGGACCCACATCCGGATCCAACACTCCACTTTCTCGAACAACGGTGAGAAACTCCAGAAACGTGTCTGGACATTTGGGAACACCAAAATCCGGCCATGTGGTGTAATGGAAGTGCTTTATTTCTCGACTCTCGTCCGTGTCGAGTTTGCTGATCCTGCAATAATGTGAACATAATGATATCCTGTTCAATAAAATTAAAAAGAGAAGTGTTCAGTTGTTAAAATGGGCGAAAATTACAGCCTAGTTTTAATGCTTGCATTTTCAATTTGATCTCTTTTGAGGTCGGATAATTTAGGTCAGTTTTTTAAGGTCAAAAATGCTTGGGCTTTGTTTTGATCAGAAGTGATTAAACGACGTCTTTTCAAGACGTAACCTGCATTTCAAAAAACACTTGTGAACGTTCCAAAAGAACGAAATACTTTTTTTTTTCTCAAGCAAAGCTTTAGAAATAACGCTAAAAACCCTCATGGCTTATGGGGATCTTTGGGGTTGTCTCGTCTTTTTTCCTCCAACCTACTTAGATTTTTTTAAACACACCATAGAGCAGGGGTCGGCAACCAGTGGGCCGCGGCCCACATGTGGGCCCAAGGCTGGTCTTTGGTGGGCCCAGGCGCTCTGGGGAAGGTCCAAAATAGTGGGCCCGCGAGCCTTTCATGGTACTGTTCTCGTGGGCCCAAAGGTCTTAAGATCGTTAATTTGTGGGCCCTTGAACCTACCAACGTCTATTTGGTGGGCCCTTGACAACTCGTGGTCAAATTGGTGGGCCTTGACCTACAAAATGGTTGCTGACCCCTGCCATAGAGACTTCTTACCGAAATAAATCATCACCATTAAAAGAGAAAAAAAAAATCAAAAAAGCAAGTTTTCACAAAAGGTTTCACATAACTTGAAGGTCACATATTCTAATCCTAGCCTTGTTGCCGTTACTCTTGGAAACACACCCAGAAAAAGTTTCCTGAACCTACCTGAAAGTCCTGACTGTATAGTGCTCTCCGGGTTCAGATTGAATATTCTCGAGTTTGAGTTGGACATCTTCAAAGATGAGATCATCACCCACATCCTGTGGCCAGTATTGGTGACACTTGAGTTGGCCTTTCTCCAGCACACGGTTCAACATGAGTACAGCCTTGCTCATCTGTTGCCATACCGTCAACCAGAAATGGCCTACCGTCGCTGGCAAAGGCCCTTGAGAAAGAATGTAGTTGCGATTGGCACGGATTGACTGAAACACACAAGAAAGCAAGCGTATGTTACACACCGACTTTGTTCTTTGAAAAGTTATACCATGAACTGAATTGAGGATTCGTACGAGGAAAGGTGGACGGACTTATGTTTCCGTTTAATTAATCAGGAACGTCAATTTCGGGAGAAAAAAAACCACTCTTATTCTTGAAACCGAGATGTACTTGCTTGACTGCAAGTGAATCTGAACTACCGATTCGGTTCCCGAAAGCTCGTTAACGAGAGAGCCACTTGGAAATTGTACCGAGAGAGCGAGGCATCATTCCTATCTTTTAAGGGGAAAACGAACAAAAAAAATCATTTTTAATTAATTCATGAGAATATCATCGGGCCTTGAGGAGGCAAGCCGGAATTTATGCCATCAAAATGCGGCTTTACAAACATTCCTGCGACTCACAATTGAGCAATAAAGAATTGGTACTTTCATAATTCGTAGAATCTCCCGCTAAATTTTTCAGCATGAGGAACAAATCATTTCCACGAATAATAACTTGTATTGGAGGCAAACTGTTGATTGTATGCCAATTCTTTATGTACTCAAATACATGGAAATGAATAATGAGATATGGCAAGGTAAAGGAATAGTGCGATTAAAAAATTGGTCAAATATATTCGTTTCAACTTCCTGTCTTCATGACTTTTTATTTCCGGAAGGAATGCGAGAAAATGAGGTCAAGAAAGTAAAACATTTAGAAATGCACCATATTTTACCAGGGTGATAATGCAAATGATAAAACGTTCTAAAAGCTCTGTAAGATTGAAGAAACACACCTTTTTGGACTTGTAAATGAATGTGGCATTGTACTAGCACAATAATAATCCTTCATTAGCATCAAGTTCATTGTGCGGATATTCTTGTCACATCCTATATCCCTCTCTCCATTCATACATCCAAATAATACTCCTAATGCGCCCAATCGAAGGCAAAATGCGGGGATCTTTAATGCCAGCTTAGATATTTTGCGTATTAGAATCTTTTTAACCATATTCTCAAAAAACGAATCAAGCTGGAAGCACTAGAGACCCGTTATATTTTTGTCGGTCAGCCGATGTCTAGTAATTTCAAGATGTTCTTATTTGACTTGTGATCATAAAGTTTATGAATCCTTCAGCTATCTATTTCGCAACATATTTTATCCTTTTCGATTTGTTAGTACTAAAGTATATCCTAGTTAAACGTACTCAGGCGCTTCAGACAATCGCAAAGAGTAGATAGACATGTTGACGATGACTCATCTCGAAGGGTACTAGTACATGCAGTAGCAGTCGCTATCGTTGCTCTAGATTCACAGATGTCTTTTGATTAACAACTTTTTTGGTTTCTAAACTCGTGGGGAGGAGAGATTAAAGCGGATTCGAGTTCTCGACTCACTCACTCACTCACTCACTCACACATGCACCCACGGGCAATGTTGTTTTGTCAACATTCCACAAACGAACGAGGCTCAAGGAGGATCCGTTGGCGGAAAAGCCAAGTTAGACATGGATGGTCCAAAAGAAAAGAAACAAAAAGATTATAGCCTTGAGTGGGTGCAATAGTTGGCTATTTGGGTCTTTCAGATGCAATGACTTGCCGTCGGATTCCACGATATCAACGGGAAACGAGGAGATCGTGTGAGGATCATCTTGAACTTCCTGAAGAGAAACTGGACTCGAGTGGAATCCTATCGAAACACTTATCTGATTCCAAGTAACATTCATTGATTCATTCAGGGAGAAAACAGGCCTTTGAAGCCTTCCTATACGTGATGATCACCCTATTAAAAAGTCGAAAGAACACGGGGTTACGGGAACAAGACGGCCTTGGACAAAACTGGGATGGTCAGAGTTTTAGGTACGGCGGAATCAATAGGCGAGGGAATATTCCAAATTCTTGGAACTGACTCATCCATCGACTACTGCATAGAGCACGAACACACTCTGAATGGAATCGGGGGAGACACACTCACTCACTTTCGTACTTACACAGACCGCGGGCATCTCAAACTCTCGAGCACAATGAAACTCTGTCATTTTTTAAGAGTATACAAACACACGTTGAAGGACCCGTCCGTGGAAGCCGGCGAAAAGAGGGCACACCACCAGCCTTCTTATAAATAACATCGTCGGATTTCCCCCCTCGCCTTCCGACTAACTCTATTTTCTAGAATTAGAGCTGACTGCCAGTCCGAATTCTACCAAAACTGATGCCGTAGAGCTTGTAAGCACTCATACTCTGGCTCTCTAAGGCCTCCACTTAGATGCGTCTTTCCACGGAGAGGGGAAAAAGACTTCATTAAGTTCGGGTTTCCCGGAAGTCTTCGCAGGAACACCGTTTTCAATGCCAGGGGTATGAGGCTTCCCGAGTCTGTCTACATAAGGGATGGTTTAGCATTCACGCCCCTCTGGTTGAAAATAGATCCGAGTGCCCGATGTCACTCCGATGATCGGAATGGATGAATGAGCCAAACCACTTCACTTTTCAATGAGTGGAGCCGTGGATTGATGGAAATAGTCATTAT
>CM021318.1:1046071-1133415 GCA_010645155.1 Tigriopus japonicus
CAATGCCAAGGGTATGAGGCTTCCCGAGTCTGTCTGCATAAGGGATGGTTTAGCATTCACGCCCCTCTGGTTGAAAATAGATCCGAGTGCCCGATGTCACTTCGATGATCGGAATGGATGAATGAGCCAAACCACTTCACTTTTCAATGAGTGGAGCCGTGGATTGATGGAAATAGTCATTATTACCATCACTTCTCGGAATAAAGCCTTAATATCCCGAGTCAATTTCTTTCTAATTCATAATCGCTTTCTACTACTTCTACTCACTACTTTCATAATGTTAATATATTCGTCCATAATTGCACAAGTTTTATCACCCTCAACTCAACGTCAATGAATGAATGGCCTTTCGATTGATGAGGCTCAATCGAAGCCAAAGTCACTTTGACCCGTTTCAACTGAGCTCTTATCGTTGAATCCCGATGATCGTCGCGTTCTTACCTTGACTAAAGAGGCGTTAATGTAATCGGTGTGATCGAGATCTTCCAATTTGACCCGAGAATGATCATAGGGATAGACATCGCGATAGCGATTGAAAGTGCGATTCTCGGGTTTGGCCGCCTCCAAAGCCGGAAACTCGGACACGGACGAATCGCGACGAATCTCCTGAAATATGAATCCAACCCAACGTAAAGTCTCGCTTTGGGGGCCGAAAAAGGCGCTTTTTTTTCTTTCCGTCCCCTCACCGTGTAAAGTTGAGCCCATCCGTCGCGTTGAATGAGATCTTTGATACTTTGTTGTGCGGCGGCCATGGCCTCAACAGCCAATCAATCCCTTAATCAATCAGTCAGTCAATCAATCAGCCTCGGCCTCACTCAAATCCAACGAGATATGAACCAACGAACGAGTCAGCGATCAATCGATGAAACAACCAAGACCCGAAGACAAACGCCCCCCGGAGGAGGAGGGATGGACCCCGATGAGGGCGGTCGAGGGGGCGTGGGGTAGAGAGAGGGGCTCACTTCGATTCACTGGCCTCGTCGATGAAGATCGACTCACGGCTACACACTAAAAAAGACTCGTTCTTTCTCGGTCAATTTCGGCCTAGAGAGATGATAGATTTGGATTCATGGAGGAGTTGCCGAGAGACAGAACTGAGAAAAGGCCAGAAAACGCGCGCAAAATAGGTCAGAGGCGTCGGAAGGGGGTAAATGGAGCGAGGACGTTATCTTCATTGGACAGGTATTATACTCATCACATTATTGTCTGCGGTTGGACGAGGCGCATTCTGGGTTTTGAAATAACGCTCGTTTGAGGTGAACGTTCACTAGACACGGGGAAAGACCCGGGATCGAACCCACGAACCCGAGCATTGCACGGTCGCGCACCATGAATTACCTTACTTCTTTCAGAATGCCGGGATGCTGATTGCGAGATCATTGCGGACTTGAAAGAGTTTGTTAGTTTTAAAAAAGAAATGACCTTTTTACAACAATGATCTGGCAAAAGTTAAATTGCATTTTACAAAGCCCAAATTCAACTTTTTTGTTATTAGGTAAAATAAACTCTGGATAAAAATAAACATGTGTGAGGTAAAACATGAAAGTAATTCAAATTTTGAATGTGCAACGACTTGTTGGCCCAACGAGTGTTGTAAAGTTGTTGGGTCTGGGTTTGTTAATTGAAGTCCAGCAACACGTTCGAGAATGGATGAGTGTAATCGAACGAATTCAGCTGGGGATTCTGGGGCCAAAATGGCTAGGGATGCGTCGGAGTCGAGACTCACACTCCACAAAATTTAATCAAAATTCGTGAGCCCAACTCGTTTTCTTCACTTTGATAATCAATTCAAATAAGAAATTTTTCCTCATGAAGCAAACTAAAACTATGAAATGTCCGAACCTAGTTCTGACCCATCCCTAGTCATTTTGGTCCCAGAATCTCCAGCTGAAATCGTTCGATTACACTCATCCATTGAGAAAAAATTTGGAAATTTAACTCCAAACCTTGATCGTTATGGGAAAATGTGATTGCATTTGGGCGATAAACTGACAATTATACGAGCTGAAATGCGATTTATGATGATTGCAATTACCTTGAAGTCAATTGTGATTAAAAATATTGACTTGAAAATGTTAAAATGCAGTCAATTCATTGTTATTTCCGTTACACTTTCAACTTAGGGCTGGAGCCTACCAAGAAATCGGTATATTTTGGGCGGTTGCTTACCCCTGTTCAAGACTATATCTCAATTTGGGTCAGGATCTATTGGTTTGGCTACTGATTGTCCAGTTTGGCAGGCCTGGCAGGATTTCTTCTCTCCGTGTTTCATTGACGAAAATGAAAGGAGAGTTCGCCTCTTCAGCCGAGATCGCCCTCGCAAAACTAACTCAGGACAGCGTGAGACGAGCATAGGCTTTTACCTCTCAAAAACTGATTGAAACGGAATAATGCTTTGAAGTGCCATCAAAATAATAGAACTGCAAAGAAAAATAATTTTCATGGCATACTCTTCACCTAACGACACCATAAATTAAAGACTCTATCAGCCTATGTTAAATTTTCAAACACGTTGTCTTGATTATGCTTTTAGAATGCTTGATCGTATTATTGATCCTAATATTAGTGGATATTTCCGATGCACTTTGGAATGATTCCGTTCCTCAACTGTCAACTATCGTGTAAAGATCCGTCAAGCACGAAATAAGCTTTATGGCAACTTCTCTTCTCTTGAAATGTCGAAGTTAATAGCCACCCTGGTCGTCTTTCTATCGGCAGCCTCAAAAGCATAAAAATATACATTTCTTGGAGTCATTTTAAAATATTTCAGTCTTCCATTAATTGGTAAACCTCATGAAACTAACTGCCCCCTCATCTCAATCCAGGCGTTTCGGCACGTATCTCGATGAATTCTGATTAGATTCCTTCCCAAATTTGGTTTTTAGATCAACGTTCACAGCACATTGTTTTCTTGGAATCACGCCAGCGCTTCATTAACTGCCGCCTGCTTTGCTCTTCCAAAAACATCACAGATAAAGAATTAAACGGGTAGGAATCACTTGTATTTGTACGCGACATGTGCCCCATCAAAACAGCGTAACAACATGGCCTCACTCTCAAGTTTGGGTCGACGCGCTCTCCGTTCCATGTTGGCCACGCCTCCTTTGGTTCGAGCCGTCGCTACCCCGGGATCCCGCCTTGTCATTCACCAATGGCACGCCGTTCCAGCCACCACGTGGTCTAGGGCATTCTGTTCATCCACGACTCCATTGAGATCTTCCGATATGGAACCTTTGGAGCCCGTGGAACCCGTAGATCCCCAGGATCCCACGGGTGAAAAGGCCATCTATCGTGGTATTTTGGCCACGCAAATCAAATTGGTGAAGGGCTTCTCGTTGACGACGAGTGCCATTGGGTTGTTTTGCCAACCCGTGTTGTACCATCACCTTCAGACGACGAGTGGGGCGTCGTTGGTCGTGGTGTTGTTCACGGGGGCGTTCTTGTCGTTTTTCACGTTTGCCACGCCCCTGCTCATTCATTTCGTGAGCAAGAAATACGTGACGGAATTGCGCTACAATCAGTTGGAAGACACTTACACGGCTATTACGTACAGTGTTTTGCTCAAGAAGAAAGAGGTAAAAAGTAACCCCGTTATTTTACTATTGATTGTCATCTCGAAGTCCAAACTTACTCTATACGTTTTACTGCAATTTCATATTGAATTTGAAAGACGGCGGAGTTAAAGCCGTGTTTTATATCCCTTCTTTTCATGCTCAATAATGTAGCTTGATGACCCAAATTCCTTAATGCCCGATCTGTTATTTGAATAACGGAAAAGATAAAAAATTCACGAACATGTTTAAAATCAAGGACAGTTGTTTCATTAGGAAAAACTCCCTAAACCCTACAGGGTCGGCAGACCAAGTGCAGACCCATTAAAGCCGTCCAAACTCTTGTAGTTTTCAATTGATCTTTTTCAACGTTGCATTTTAAGAATCCTGAAATGTTAAGGAATAAAGGTTGTTTTGTACATATCCCTGTAGGAGCCCTTGATCATGGGTAAGATCATGACATCGGTGAAGTAATTGGGATAGTTGGCACAGAGCCTTGCATTTGTCCCTCAAGAGGAGAAAGGCAGAATTTTGGGTTGGAGTCCATTATTTGGTATCCCAACATGACTCACTTTTAAGGATGGGTTGTAAAAGAAAGTCTATGAGCCTCAATTAGACCTGAAACGGACACTGGTTATGTACTAAAAACGGCAAAATCCACACTGGGACCGCCGACCCTGTAATCTGGCACTGATAGTTATTACTGACGGAGAGACCTTGATCAAGAATTATTACGCAATAATAACTTTTTATTTTATGAGAGATCCAAGATTTTAGGGTGCATTCTTTTTGTTATGAATGATGACAGGTCTAAATGGAAATGTTGATTGTTAAATTCATAAAAAAGATTTTTAAATTCTCGGGAGATACATTACATCAGGAACCACTGTACTGCAGGACGAATTTCTAAAATATACCTTGAGTCCCGTCATTGTAATAAAATGTGAGTTTTTTGCAACAAATATATTGTTCCGTTGAATTTTCATTCTTCTTATCGGACCCAAGTGTATCTTAAAAATAATTCTGGTTTGTGCCATTCTTGATTATATACAATGTCTGTTATCAAACAAAGTAGCAAATGCAGCTTGCATCAAAAGTTGCAACTTTTAATGTTTTTGGTAGAATTTAGCAAATTTTCGATTTTTCCGCAGCAAACTGCAACTGTTGATGTTTTTCTGCATTCATAATTGATTTTTTTTGTGAAAAATGGTTGGAATTTAATATTTCGAACTTCCTATAACATTTAAGAACTTCTTGTCATATTTTTGACAAATTTTTGGCGGCCAATTTTTGGCGCTCGCGGGCCACACGATCCAAAACGGCAAAAAAAATCTAGGATGAAATTATATAGTTTACCTACCCTACATATGCATAATCAATCTTATGTATTTTATAGTACTCTCGCGGGCCTCGCGAAATCAGCTCGCGGGCCAGGGTTTGCACACCCCTGGTCTAATTGAATACATGCCACCTTGGTAATAAAATACTGCCACTTTATCTAAGCCCTAGTTAATTACGGTAATACATTTGACTGTACTTATTTGGAGACTCATTTTGGATTAGATTACCTCTTAGAAAGGGATTCAATGAAAAAATGTTACACTTCCGCATCAAGAACTAGAGCAACTAGAGGCGTCCTTTTTTTGCTTTCAGATCAAATTTCGATTGCAAGATGTGCAAGTCCCTGATATTCCAGGCATGTTCACAACCTTCAAGGCCAGGAATATTCCTTTGTTCGTCGATGGCACCCAATTCGACGTTCCTCAACATTATGGCAAGATCATGGGATACGACAAACCATTAAATTTAAGGTGGGACCCTCCTGCTGATTCTCCTCAAGAAAAATCAGAGTCCTCAAAAACTAATGGCGAGTCACGTCAGTCATAGAAATAAAAGAAATAAATTCATCCTGGCAAGAGGCTTTCTAACGTTTTCCTGAAGTATGCTCGTCATTAGCGGCCAATGGTTGGTAGAGAACGGTTTGACGAATTTACTACATGTTGAGTGCTTGGTTTATTTTTAAGTTGTAACAATCTTGAAAATGTGTAAAGGAAAAGGCTAATGAATGATGTCATATTAACTGTACTTTGGATTCATATCAAGTGAAGATGGACTGATGGGACTTTTGGCCAAAATATCGGTTTCGGTTTCGGCTCGAAACCGAAAGCACACAAGCAATAAAAGAATAAAGTTTGAGCGAAAACTCGATCTCACACAAACATTTCTTTGTTCATTTACAAAATTCGATTGGCCCTTCTTCCATAGGTAAGAGGAGTCGTAAGGTATGTCTTATTTATTCATAAGCTTTGCAGTCAGCTACTTTCGGTAGGGGATACGGGGTGATAATACCTTAAATGCTGTTAGAGGATCAACTCCTACATATTCCCGACGAAGACTAATGGGCAAAAGATTAAACAATGAAGGAGTTAGATAAAGCGAAGAGGACTCCATTGTTCGAACTAGCCTGGATTCCTTGGGATTTGGAGGTGCTCTCAGAGGTCAAAGCACAAGTAAAACTTCTACGGTCGCCACAACTGACCTCAAATCCTTGGATAGGAAAGAGCCCATGAAAACAAAGAGCTCTTGAAAACATACAGTATCAGATACCTTTCATACCCTCTCTGAATATTGTACAACCCTAACTTTTGGTGTCTCTCCCAAGAGTAGACTTTCTCCAAGTCATTAACTAGACTTTTTTGAGGCCTTGGCAACGTCAAGACACACTACATCAACTGACTCGTGACTTCCAGGCCCGTCAATGATCTGCTCAATATGGTCAACCAATGCTTCAAGTGAGCGTTTTGAATCATACCGCTAGCGGTAGAACAGGGCCGTTGGCTATGCTGCGTTGCTCAGCCCATTTTGGCAAATTCAAGTTTTTCCTATTTAAGCGTCTATTTAATGATTCTAGGTCCTTGGAACCGATCAATATTTCAGGTAAAGATGCCTGGGCTGGAATTGGGTCAACAATATGCAATTTTTTTAGGGGTATTGAATTAAAAGCAATTAAGCAAGCCTTGTGTTATTGCAAAAAAGAGGACTTAATATTGATCCAAACAATAATTTAAAGATGCTGATGTGTTCTGTGGATTCTGAAGAATCAAATCAATATTCCAAAATGTTGCCCATACAAAGAAATGAAATACAGAACCAATGATTTTGCTCGTTCATTATTCAATTCCCTTCTCAATTCGACTTTTTGAACTAAAATTGTCGGAAAAAAATCAAGTATAATTCGCAAAAAATCTCCCATGTTGACATCCGTGAGTTATTAAATTACTAGATTTTACTAGAACTAACTTTTTTACTCAAGGAAAGACATCCCTCGAAATTTGTATAACAAAAATGAGAAATTAAGAGATTATGAGAGAAAAATGATCAATGAGCTAATTCAAAGTCCCATAGAACAATTTGAAGAAAACGGCATTTCTGATGATTCCTTGATGGTTTTCCCACAATTTGACTCACTATTGTTTGTGCCCTCTCTTGTTCATAAAATGAACAACTCCTTATCAGAGCAAACAAAGGGAGTTCTTCAAACTGATGGGAGAAGTGACAATCTGCGCCATCTTTTGAAGGAACAAGGTGGGGTTTCAACAAAATATTTGTCCTTAATTTGCAATTTCTCAGCATGGCTTTGGATCCTTAAATACCATAATATTGAAGCTTATAACAAATAGATTCGAAATATAAAAAGAATTCAATTCTAGGATAAGTTCAAGACAAGTATAACTCTACTACATCACGAGATTCTGCCCTCGATTTGCTTTAATCTATGAACGGATTTTGAGGCTTCGATTAAATTTCTCAATTGACAAAAGCCTCACAGAATAGTGAGCAACGCTTTTTGAAAGGCTCTTCGAAGTCCTCTTTGACATCTAACTTGTTTCTAATTCACTTTCACCTTGAGCAGTCAAACGTCAAAGAGATTGCTTGTTCTCAAAAACAATATTTATAATATCTGCTTCCTAGCATGGACGTTGATCCAACTTCATTTGCATTGTTATTGCAAGCACTTGCGTTTTTTACATTCGCATTTAACTTACTTACCTTTTTGTTCAAGCGATGTGGACTAAAATTACCTAATTAACATGAAACAGATAATGAGAGGATATAAGAGATCGTAATAATCAGATGTCCTTTTGGATTGGCCGTGATTGTGTTGTAAATAAAAGATTAACAATGGCTCACCTGAGATTTACGACAATAACACGTTGCTCGGTTGGTGATCATTTCAGGCAAATCCCATCACTACCTCAAAACCAGTTTTTCCTTTGATGTCCTATTCTGCTTTACATCAGGTTGTTTCTTATAATTCCCTACTACAAAGAGTAGAAGCCTAAACGGAACACAAATAGGAGAAAACGCTTTCACAAACCGGCTACGAAATGTTTGAGTCACCTGAACGAACCAAAGCTTGACCATGCCTCGTCATCTAAATTTTTAACAAGAATCTAAGACGAAGTCAGCCCACGTACACCTCAATCTTTACAATACAGGGTTACTCATATGAATCTTAGCAACTAAAAAATTCAAACCAATCTGATGTATATGCGTTACATTTGTAATTGAAATTGAAATTTTGCAGAAATTGACAATTAATTACCTGCCAATTACTCGTTTGTTGTTTTAACACACAAAATTCCGAGAACCAATCATTCTGACTGATGCATCTAAACAAAATCCCTATTCCTAAAGTCAAGCCTGCTAATAAATACCATATCTAATTCAACTTCCACTTAAACTTGTGAAAATTAATTGTGAAATCTGTGACTTTCTGAGGAATCATGAACAGCTTTTTGTTTTTTGATCCTTATTCTAAATTTTGACAATAACCACTTTGTTTGAGATAAACTTACGCATCTTTTGAAATTAACTTTGCAATAATCTAGATTAGTTTGGCTTTAAATACTTCAAGTTATTTTGGTGCTTTTTCATTTTATGCACCAATTAGTTTTCTTTGTAAGCAAATATATTTGGCCCACTTGATTTCTCAGTTTCTTTTTGACCCCGCGACCAAACCTTCGATTCAAGTTTTTTTCGAACCAAGATGCATTTGGGTCGATCGCCGTTAATGTCACCAAACAAGATTTTTAAGCAAAGTGTCGCCGTTCTGGTCCCTGCTCAGGTTTTTGGGTCAAACAGTATAACACAACTTGACTTGAAGAGACCCTCAGAAACATAATTCGGACTCAAAAATGGAGACACTGCTCGTTTGATCCTATCCCTGTGTGTCTCCGATTCATTAATCCATTTTCTTCTCCACTCATGTGACTTGGAAAAGCTTTCATTGAGCGATGGGCAAGAACAGAGCCTCACTTTCGTTTTCAAAAACGAACTGACCGGTCATAAGGCAGGCTTCGCTGAAACTGAAGCATAAGAATCCAATGACTTTTTTGACATTGGTTCGATCAGATCACCTTTGGCCTGATCAGTCCTTAAGAAGCAAGTTGTAGTAACGAAAGTTTGCTTTAACCAGTGGTGCTTTTTAAGCCTCGCAATAAAGTTGCTCTTCATATTTTGCGGCAAACATTTGATGGAACGTCCGGTTATTCAATTGAATTGAGAGCTTTCTGCAAGCTAAAAAATTACGGGACAACGCAATCCAGTGCAGTACCATGATATCCATGGGAAGGAAAGTTCTGCAGAGCAAAAACATCGGTTTGCTCATCGTTTCAGCGGTTGGTTTCATTTTGATCACGTCGGAGATTAGCATCAAGAACAGACCTTATGTTTCCAAGTACTATTCGAACCTGGAAAGACGGTTCCAAGAGCTTCAAGAACAATTTGAGGAACTTGTAGTGATTGATGAGGAACCAACATGTTCCCCAACAAATAGTGTGGCCTTTGCTAAAACCCACAAAACCGGAAGCTCCACATTACAGAATATCATGTTCCGATATGGAGTAAAGCACGATTTGAACTTTGCTTTACCTACTAAAGGAGGGTGGATGTTCTCTTTGAAAGAGCCTTTCAATGCAAATATGGTGCTTGATGGGCCATTTAAAGATTTGGATTTGAACCTATTTGCTTTCCATAGTATATGGAGATACAACGAAGTAAAGCGAGTTTTGCCTCAGGCCAAACATGTGACTCTTTTGCGAGATCCAACGGAGTGTTTCGAGTCCAATTATGTCTACATGGGTCTCAGTGCTGCGTACAAGATGGATTTCAACGAGTTTGCCCAGAAGAAGGCCCGTACTGGAATGCTTCGCAAACCCAATAGCTTCATTGGCAAGAACCAACAACTTTGGGATCTTGGCTTGAATGAAGTGGAGATGGAAAATCGAACTCTAGTCAGGCGGAAGATCCAAGCTTTGGATCGACAAATGGATTTGGTTCTCATCATGGAACAATTTGATGAGTCTTTGGTTCTCCTCAGTGATCTGTTGTGTTGGCCAATTGATGAGTTGGCTTACTTGAAACAGAACGAACGGATTGGAGCCAAGAAGACCAATATCACGCAAGAGACACGAAAGATTATGAGGAAATGGCTGTGGGCCGATTACTTGCTCTACGATCACTTCAAGGCCAAGCTTAAATCGAAGTTAAAGGCTCTCCAGGGTCCATATCTGCAGAAACGTCTTCAAGAGCTCAATGATGCTAAAGCTATGATAAAAAGTGATTGTGTGATTCAGAAATCGGACAATTCCAAACTGACTGGGGAATTCAAAATGGCCTTGCCCATCGTTTTGGGATACGTGATTGACGAGACGAAGCCTTGGTGTGCCACTTTTGCACGGAGCGAGCCTAATTTTAGTAAACAGATCCGCGAGTTCCAAGAACTGAAAGCAAAGGCTCAACATTTAAAGGGAAATATTTGATGGCATGCTCTTTCTTCGATATGTGATCCTGATAAAAACATATTATAGTTATAAATCAATTTTGAAAAACGAAACACATTCTCGCAATCGATCTTTCTTATTTGGGTTACCTTGAACACCGTATTTACGAGATTGCCTAGTCCCTAAAATAAGATGAGGAAATATGCTTAAAAATTTGTTTAGGCCCTAATATATGCTTAAAAACGGTTCGAAATACGCTCAATGATATACTCCTAAATCCAAAATATGCTTTAAAATGGCTCGAAATATGCTTCAAAGCTGCTCAAAATGTGCTTAAAAATTGCGCTTAATATGCTCAAAATGTGCTTAACAACCTAAACCCCCAAAAATACTCTTTGATAGCGCTAAGAGACATACTTGTTTTTCGCACAACTCAGTTTTTGAGGCTGCCATTCAATCTCGGTGGCAGTCAAAAAACTATGTGCCTAAGAAAAAGGCAATTTTAAAAAAGCCCACAATGTTAAACAAATTCTAAGCCCTATTAGAAAAAATGTGCATGTGAAGAAACAAAGGTTTCCGATAAAATAAAGTGGACGAGGTTTTTTGTGCTGATGAAAGGAATTTTTATTTATTGAAAAAGACATTTTCAATGCTTCAAAGTCATTTTGCTTGCATTATTACGCATGATGTCGCAGTCTGAACCAAATGTAGCAGGATTTTTCGGTACAATTTTGGAAACTTTGTATTTTTGTGATTGTTGTCGCAATGGGACATGACAAAGGTAGCGTTTTGAATCATACCGCTAGTGGCAAATCAGGGCTGTTGGCTGTGCTTAGTTGCCCAGCCCGTTTTGGCGATTTCAAGTTTTTTCCATCTTATTGTCCATTCAAGGATTCTAGGTCCTTGCAAACGATCGGTATTTCACGTACAGAGGCTTTGGATGGAATTGGGCCAATAATACGCAAAATTTATTTTTAGGGTAATTGAATTAAAAGCAATTAAGCAAGCCTTGTGTTAATGCAAAAAGAGGACTTAAAATTGATCCAAACAAAAATTTAAAGATGTTTATTTGATCGGTGGATGCCAAAGAATCATATTAATATTTCAAAATGTTGCCCATACAGAGAAATGAAATAGTTTTTAATGTTTCTTTTAGGTCACATATGATTTTATATATCTCATTTTCTAGCAAATAAATTTTGCGTATTATTGATCCAAATCCAGCCTCGGCATCTTAACGTGAAATATCAATCGCTTCCAAGATCTAAGAATCATGAAATGGACGCTTAAATGGGATAAACTTGGATTTGCCAAAATGGGCTGGGCAACTCAGCACAGCCAACGGCCTTGTTCTACCGCTAGCGGTAAGATTTATAACGCTCACTTGAAGCAACCTTCAGCATTCCCCGTTGTGTCTTTTTTTTTAATTTTCGCGAAAACTCAAAACATACTATCAATATTCAAAAAACATGCTTGAAAACAGAAATAAGCATTTGAGACTAGTTTTAGGACCTTAAAGGGATAAAGCATAGTTTGGCTGTCTTTAATGAGTGTTTTTACAGGTTTCGAGAAGAAAAGCGAAAGTCAAATAAAAAGTGCAATGTTTGGAAGGAAATGCAAAGCAATGCATGTTCATTTCCGAAATAAGCACAAAACTTTTAAGTTTGATATATATTTTTAAAGTTTTTTATAAACAAGTATATTGTGAAGTGGCAGAGCATGTGACAAACCACTTTTGCCAAAAAAAATCGTGTCATAGCATGGAAATAGAATTTCAAGTCATCACGTAAAAATGTGGAAGGTGTTGATTTTTTATTTGTTGAAGAAATTTTAAAATTCCATAAACGCCCAAAATAATCAAGTTTTGTCAAATTTTGCCAAAAAATGAGAAAACGTCCTTTTTCAAAGAAACTGAAAAAACTTTTGACCAAAAGCCAAAAAAACTTGAATTTTGCCAAAACAAATGAATAAATGATTGATCAATTTTTCAAGTTCAAATACGAATGTCAAAACGAAACCCCACTTCGGCCGAAAAATCGCTAATGCTTTCTGTTGTGATTGAATTGAAAAATTGTCGCTTTAGAAATCTTCAAGTTATACAACATGTTATTTTCCTATTACTTCCGTTTGGTTTTGCTTACGTCACTCATAATTAGGGACGGGCAAAAAGTGTAAAAAGATTTTTGGTAACATAAACCCATTTTTCTGCACTTTTGCACTTTTCACCTTTATTTGCACTTTTTATTTACGTTTTTGGCCAAAATTGACAAATTGTTAAGAAGATGTAGTGGCTTTTGAAAGGATTTTTAGTTTCAAGATCAAGTTTTGAACTAGTCGAAAAAGCTTGCATTTGCAATCAACCATTCTTAGCACCTTGAAGCTTGATGCATTTCAGACGCAAACCTCACACTTTATTTTCCATCTTGGCTTTAACTATAACTAACATCCTGTTTACTAAACTAAAGATTAGACAAAAGAATCTCATTGCATGCAACCAACAAATAGCAAACCTAAAGAAACTCATGTTATGGTAATGGAAGGATCAACAAACAATAAAGATTGCGGAATTATGTTTGCTGCCTTCAAAGATCGCTATTTCTAAAAAAGGCCGTTATAAACTTAAAATCATCAAGCTAAGGATACATCAATGTAGCAGTACACATTGTTTAATTGACTTGGAGATATGACTTTTAAGTTCCAAAAGTATTTGAGAACAGTTGATGAGTGATGTAAAGCCATATTAAACAATTGTTAAATATTTTTCGACAATATTTTAGGTACATACATCCACGAGACCACCTTAGGAATGAAAAATTCAGAAGGTTGTTTTCTGGTATATTTTAAGGGACTTTATATCTTTTTTGCTAGTGACCTAATTAATAGAACTCTATTACTTGTGCAGCATTGTCTCTTCACCTCAAACTAGTCTGAAATGCCTTTAGAACTTGTAAATGACTTCTGCTCAATTAGGAGCCGTGGGTACTCCATGAATGACGTTTTAAGTCCAAATGCAAGGTACTTGCTCTTTTTTGACATTTATTTGCACTTCTTTGACATTTATTTGCTTTTTTTTTGACACTTATTTGCTCTTTTTTTCGACATTTTTTTGCTCTTTTTTTACATTTTTCTGCACTTTGTTTTGCACTTTTGGGCACATTTTTTTACATTACATTATTTTTAATTGCATACTGAAAACCTTCGATTCCCTGTGGAGAGTAGCTAGCTAGCAATCATATAAATCAAGTGTTCCCTTCCTTCACAATTCATCAAAGATCAATAGTAGTTATTTATGAAACTATTTCAAGTATTTGTAGAGACCAACATTTTCAGTGAAAATAAAAAATGTTCATGAAAATTATGAGAGAGTCATAGGCTCTACTCATGAAAACGTACCGTGCTAGATCTCAAGATTGAGCGCTCTATTTAACTGTTTTGGGTTCCCCCAAGCAATACAACTATCAGTGAAGATGTGCTTTAATTAATGGTTATAAATTGTTTAATGTTCATAACGACAAGGAGATATGTCAGCGGTTAAAATATGTAATGAGTTATGAGTAGAAATATGTAAGACAAAACAGAAAAAGATTATAAAAAGAGAACAGCACGAAAAAGGAAAAATAGGATGAAACTTACGGGATGGCACAATTAAATTGGGACGCATGGGACGAAAGTTAATCAGTGAACTGCAAGGTAGGACGAAAAGCAATTCAAATACAATTTGGAATGGGGCGATTAGTATTTACCGTACATTTTTTAACAAGAACCTCCCCAAAGAAGGAAGGACGAGGACGGTCATCATTAAGAAAGTATTTTGAATCAAAGGCCGAATATTTGATTGATGTGTAAGTTAAAAACATTAAAGAGTATTTCTAGATTAATGAAGTCGCAACCAAGTATTTAAAAGATATCTTGAATTGAGAGCATATTTCAGAAAAAAAATTGATGAAAAATTGGAAATGACGGTAAAACAGGTTATAAATAGGGCGCAGATACCAGATCGATCAATTAACCAGATCATCACTACAGGTCAATATTTTCGGTCGCTTTAATCCTCATGATATTTGATCATTTTTTTGGGGGGTGGGATTATTAAAAGAGGCGGATTTTTTATTACCTCTACAAGGAATGCGATTCCCTGCAAACAAATAAATCATAAATCTAATCTATACAATTACCACTTATACGAAATTTGGTCTACCATTGTTGGTTAATCAGGAATAGTATTTAAAATTTGTCCAATCCTGCTTCAAATTCCGTTAGAGGATCAGCTCCTATATATTCCCGACGAAGACTTAAGGGCAAAAGATTGAACAATGAAGGAGCCCGATTAAGAAGAGAGGCAGACTTCATTGTTCGAACTAGCCCGGATTCCTAGGGATTTGGAGGTGCTCTAAGAGCACAAGTATAACCTCTACGGTCGCTACAGCTGACCTCAAATTCTGGGTTAGATTTTGTTGAAGACGCACAGTATCAGATACCTTTCATACCTTCTCCGAGTACTGAACAGCCCTAACTTCTGGAGCCTCTCGAGAAGTTAGGGTACGAGATACGAATAGATATCGATATACGAGAGCTCTCTCATTCCTGTGATGTTCCTAGTGAAACATCTTTAGACCTGCTCAAGGATGGCTCAAGCCAGGATTACTTTCAAATTACACACTGGGTCCGATTAGTACAATGAAAATTCAACGGAACAATAAATTTGTTGCAAAAACCTCACATTTTGGTACAATGATTGGACCCAGTGTGTATTTTTGAAATTCGTTCTGACGTACAATGGTTCCTGACCTGCTCGACCTTTTGCAAACCTGCCAAACTCATTGGAACCCATTTGGGCGAGGCATATTCTAAATGAGGCTGAACAATCGACGTGCCCTGAGTTAGCATCGTAACACTTTCTCTGGATTTGAAAGTGCAATAGATTCAGCCACACGCTTGAATTCCTTCCCCACTTTTAACTCGATATGCTCACCGAAATTTCCATCATCTTGGTTATCAACGCCCAAGAAGCAGTGGAATCATGGACAGGGTTGGTCAGGGGATCAACTTTTTCGATTTATCCCATTCACCCGGGGATAAACGGGATAAATTGGGGGATAAACCGGATAAATGGGGGGATAAACGGGATAAATTTGGGATAAACGGGATAAATTTGGGATAAACGGGATAAATGGGGGATAAACGGGATAAATTGGGGATAAACGGGATAAATGGGGGGATAAACGGGATGAACCGGTGGATAAACGAAATAAAGCCAATTTTGTTCCGATTTTGACATGTTTGAATAATTTTTGGCATACCTGAAGGTAGCCGATCAAACTAAAGGCTTAATATAAAAATTAATGAAATATATTTACAATATTTAACAGAATATATAACAGAAATAATAATTACATATTATCAAATTCGTTCAGTACATAAGTTTGAGAAGGCATAACTTTTCACTCCGGCATTCGATTGGGCTGAAATTTGAAATTCGTGTCCTTCTCAATGCAAGCCAGGTCGCATTTGCAGAAGAACGCAAATGATTTTGTATCTACTGGAAATCATGATTCTCATTTCTAGCCTCCCACTCCATGATTTCCGTGCTTTTAGCAACGCCCAAATCCTTCACAAATGATACTTATTCAATATCACTACCTCCATTGTCTTTAAGTGGCAGTTTGTTGTGTTCTTTCTTTAAAGACTGGATCTTTTTATTCTCCGTCTATTTGGTTTGATTTTTCAGCTATATCTAATGTCTCTTTCAAAACTTATGACCTTTGGAAACTCTTGCTCGATTAAGCAGAACATGAAAAACTTCGACTTCTTCTTGCAACATCTTGAAACAAGCAAGTGCTCATTCTTTCAATCATTTGCCCATTCTGGTCTTTGCTTGAAAAGCCATCAGCTTGTGAATCCGTCATTCGATTGAGCTGAAAATATGTAGGAAAGTATTTTTGTCACACCAAGACTAACTCAAATGGGAGAGAACACACTCTTTTGACTGTAACGGAGGACTTGTCTCTGGGAAAAAAGAATAATTGTTACTTTTTCCAAAGAGACTGTTGTATTGGACTGTTTTACCCTCGAAACGATAAGTCGTACGAAATCCAGCAGTTTAGAAATCCATCGCTAATCTGCAGACCTGTGATGCAATTGTTATTGAAATTATAATTACATTTCAATTAATTGCAATTAATTACATTTGAGATCAAATTACTACGTTTTCCCTATTCAACAACTCTGTTTAAGGCTTGTATTCCCTTTTACCCACGATCAAACCTTCGTTTCAAGTTTTATTTCTGACCAAGAAGTAACTACGTCAATTGCCAATTCATTACTTAGGAAGTCAACTCAGTACATTTTCTTCCAAGTCGATTCATGTGACTTGGAATGACTTTCATTAAGCAATAGAGAGGACCAGCGCTTCGTTTTCAAGTGGAACAAAAGTTCTGTTGCACACGAACTGACCGGTCATGAGACCAGCCTCGCCGAAAAGTGAAATATAGCAACCCAATGAATTATTAATTGATTCGTTCAGATCACCTTTGGCCCGGTGGGTCCTTTACAAGCCAGCTTTAGTAGAGAAAGTTCGCTGCCACCATAATCATTTCAGTCCTCTTGGTTAAGTTACTTTTGATATTTTATGGCATACATTTGCCAACTAGTTGTACGTTGTTCGTCGAGATATTCCATCGAGTTGGAGGACTTTTGGCCACATATAAAGCAACAAGACGACAAAACCAGTGCAATATTTCAGAAATATGAAACAATGGTGATCTGAATATGATGGGATTCTCGATAGGAAAGAAAGCCTTGCTATGCAAAAGCATTGCTTTGCTCTTCATTTCAAGTATCGGCTTCATTTTGATCTCGTCTCAGATTAGCATCAAAAATAAACACTACGGTTCCAAATACTACACGAACCTGGAAAGACGTTTACATCAGCTTCAAGAACGATTTGAAGGCCTTGTCATGATTGAAGAGGAACCAACGTGTTCTCCAAAAAAGAGTGTGGTTTTTGCCAAAACCCATAAAACCGGAAGCTCTACGTTACAGAATATCATGTTCCGATATGGTGTAAAGCACGATTTGAACTTCGCTCTACCCAAGGGAGGATGGATGTTCTCTTTCAAAGAGCCTTTCAATGCAAATATGGTACTTGATGGCCCATTCAAAGATCTAGATTTGAACCTGTTTGCATTCCACAGTATATGGAATTACGTCGAGATGAAGAGAGTTTTGCCTCATGCCAAGTATGTGACTCTTTTACGAGATCCAACGGATTGCTTCGAGTCCAATTATGTCTACATGGGTCTCAGTGCCCTGTACAAGATGGATTTTAACGAGTTTGCCCAAAAGAAGGCCCTAACTGGTATGATTCGTAAACCCAAAAGCATTATTGGCAAGAACCAACAACTTTGGGATCTTGGCTTGAATGAAACTGCCATGGAAAATCGAACCTTAGTCCAACAAAAGATCCGAGATTTGGATCGACAAATGGATTTGGTTCTTATCATGGAACAATTTGACGAATCTTTGGTTCTCCTCAGTGATCTGTTGTGTTGGCCAATTGATGAGTTGGCTTACTTGAAACAGAACGAACGGATTGGAGCCAAGAAGACCAATATCACGCAAGAGACACGAAAGATTATGAGGAAATGGCTGTGGGCCGATTACTTGCTCTACGATCACTTCAAGGCCAAGCTTAAATCGAAGTTAAAGGCTCTCCAGGGTCCATATCTGCAGAAACGTCTTCAAGAGCTCGCTGCTGCCAAAGCTATGGTAAAAAGTGCTTGCGTGATTCAGAAGTCAGATAATTCCAAACTGACTGGGGAATTCAAAATGGCCTTGCCCATCGTTTTGGGATACGTGATTGACGAGACGAAGCCTTGGTGTGCCACTTTTGCACGGAGCGAGCCTAATTTTAGTAAACAGATCCATGACTACCAAGAACTTAAAATTAAGGCTCGACATCTAAAGGGCAACATTCGATGACAAAACCGAGGTTTGACGTTTCCCTCTGATATGTGATCCCATTTTAAATTGTTATTGGTTTAGCTGTTTTTCGCCACTCCTTTATGAACCAAATATTTGTCTTATAAAATCAATTTGAAAAATGATAACACATTCTAACAATCGAGCTTTTTTTAAAATGTTTACATGAAAGGTCCATAGTTCAATTCCAATATGGCAAAGTTTTTTGCTCATATACTTTGTATGTATTTTACTTTAGGGTTATTTATTAGGAATGGTACAAATTCTGGGTGTTTCACCACGAAACTAGAACGATAGTTTCTAAGCATAGATTGAATCTGAATATGACAAATACCAATGAGTTCGGCAGCAGTTTCATCTTGAATCCGACAAGTCGAAATCGTCGGACACATGAACCATGGGTATCACAAGATCATCGATCTGTATGGGCACATCATCGGGATTGACGCCTTTCATCTCGCACACTTTATCATGCCAATCACATTTCTGCACGGCATTCAACGATTCTGCCTCATTATGATGTCGAAGGACCACTTGCTCCTATTAAGACGAGAAAAAAATACTTGTAATTGTGCAGTTAAATTTAGTTGACAAGAGCCTTAGTTACCTTTATCTTTTCCCACTTGTCGTCTACATCTTGGCACCAAGACAAAAATAATCTTCCATTGTATCTTGATCGGATATCTCGCTTCTCCTCGTCTTGTCTCGGATCAATCGTGTTATAGATCTCTTCATCTTTGAGCATAGTACAAACACTGAAAGGATGAGATTGGTTGGCAAGAGCACGGGCAGCTCTGCCATGAGTTCTCAAGATCTCATATTCCACATTCAAGACCAGCTTCTCTTTCTCGACAATGTGTTGACAACGAAGCTTGTATCTTTCTTCTTCTTGCTTTTTGAACAACTCAGCCAGTTCACCTTTCAATGAGGGCGGGGGCTTCAACTTAGGCATGGAAGCTAAGCGTGCATTGGCATTACCCTGAAGTAAATAGGTCTTCCGATTCATCAAATAATCTTCATAACCTTGAGGTGGCTTGGGTTGGACGGGAAAGCAGTTCTTGCGTCTTTGTTCAATGGCCTTGCGTATGTTCAGGTACTTTTCGATATCGTTCAGTGGCTCATTGGATTTGGAATTGCCCGAGGTACTGCTTCCTGCTTGATGGGAGTTCGCATTTTCTTCCACTTGCGATCTGAGCTTTCGTTTCCTGACATGATACTCGGAAGTGGATTGAGCTCCACCAGTCTCTTGGGCGCTAGTTGAGCTCGATTCCGAGGAATTGCCCTGAACGTCATTGGAATCAGGTCCAGGAGTGCCTTGATTGGCTCGACTTCGGGTCATTCGACTTCCGGTTCCTTTCCCATTACCTTCTTCATCTTTGCCTCCCTTGGAAGAGCCTCCTCCCTGCATTCCTTCATTTGATTTGTCGTCTCCTTTGGAGCTATCCTCTTCCTCTCTAATCACGTATGGCTTGTTGCAAATGCCTCGCGATTTCTGATCAGCTTGTTCTTGAGCCAGAGCTTGAGCCGATGAGCCGGGAGAATTGCCACTGCTGTTATTTCCACTATTATTGCCATTACTTCCTGACAAGACAATTTTCAAGGGTGGAACCTTCAACCCGGAGGAATCTGTGCTTTTTTTCGAGTTGTTGTCGTCATCGCTATCGCTTTGCTCATTGTTCTTCTTGGGGCTGTTGGCCGCCGAATTTGGAAAAGAATTGGGACTCTTCCGATCGGCATTCAACAATCGGCCTTTCCCACCGGGTTTCATGGCCGTTGATTTCTCAGCTGAATTGCCTCTAGTACCACGACTACCTCCTTTTGACACTGAAGCATTATTTCCCTCATCTTTTCGTTGCTTTTTCTTCTTGGCTTCCTCTTCCTCGTCAAACGGAACTTCAGCGCCTCTTTTTTCCAACTTTGATTTGCTCTCATCTTTCACTGGAGGAGACACATTGGAGGAACCTCCTGTGTTGTTACCATTGGTTGGGTTCTCTTTCTTTGGCTCTAAAGCCGTGCTAGATTCTGGATTTGACCCAGCCCCAATGTCCTTACTATTCCCCCCTTTGAACTCGTAGACATCCTCGGTTTTGGGCGTGGTCGAGATTGAGGCAGATGAGGCTGGCACTGTGCTACTTGGAACCTCTGGAGCATTGGCATTACTGGTAGAGCTGGTGGCCGTATTTACTTCATGATTTGGAGGCTTCTCATCCATGTTTAAAACAACAGATCTGGATGGAGAGTTTCTTGGTTCAATTTCAGGAATTGACTCCTCAGTCAATGGTAAGGAATCTAATGGAGTGAAGTCCTTGATGATGTCAATTTCCTCACAATTGCTCTCGCTGTCAGATTGTGTCAGTTCAGGTTGGTCAACTTGAGGGTTGGAATTTTCCTGAAGGAGAAAGAGCTTGATTTTGAAATTGGCATTGCGACCAACTTTCCATGCAGCCATTCTACAATTTCCATATCCCAACTTGAAAAAAGGTCTCATAATGTGAGTGAAACTTCACACAGGTGTACGCAAAATTTCTAATCCAGGATTACATGCGATTTATCTGCAGATGCATGGATGTTTAATTATATTACCTGTCTCTCTGTGAGATACTGGATGACCTCGTGGAGATGGGGATTTTTGGTCCGGCTATTTTTGGCCTCATCTAGCGGCGTCTGTCCTGTGCTCTCTCGTTTGGCAGCAAGATTGGCTCCGTTGGATACTAATAATTTGACCACCTAAGTGAGAATACCACAGTCTGCTCAGAATCCAGGGATAAATCATGGAACACTTGATCATTTACAAAAAAAAATTGTTGCAACTCGCCAATATGGCCCAGCGCTGCCAAAACGTTTCAAGCTGGTATTGCCAAAAATGTTTCTGAAAACCTGCCATTTACTGCCATAAGGAAGTAAAACCCAAACTGACACTTTCTGCCACTCTTTCAAGAACATTTTTCATTTTTCTCAGGTGAAAAAGCATCATTTTCTATTTGTTTAATCGTTAATGTTTGCCATATTGCCTGCTTTTTCATTAAGTTACTTATTTCTCACACAGCCACATCAGTAAAAAGTGGCAACAAACTCTACCTACTGGCGTCGCCTGTCAGGCATCAAGCAAGCACAGAAGCACAGATTCAAGCCTTCCTTTCTCCTACTCTTAAGTTGTGCTTCTCTGTGTCTCTCTGTTTCTGCCCAGCAGATCTGTGCTTGGGACTCAGCACTGGCTGGGCTAGCTTTGGCTGAGAGAAGCGGCAGAATTGGCAGAGGGGTGAATTTTGAGGCAAAGAAGGGGGAGATTGCAAACGCTTGAAACATAAAATATGGTTTGGATATCGAAATAGAAATTCATATTATTAACATACTACATGTCTCCATAGCCCACAAGTGATTGATGCCCTGAAAGTAGGGCATAAAATGTAGTTTTTCATTACCCAAGTTCGTTTTAGGAGACGGAAAGATGCAAATGTTTTGAGTCAAATTGGTCACTTTTTTGAATATCACATTTAAAAGTACTGTTGTTTTAATCCCTATTTCTTTGAAGATCTCTTTTTTGGGTCAAAGCTAATTTTTCGGTCAGTAAAACTATTTAAGTGGCTATGATTCAATTTGAAGCAATCAAAAAGAAACAGACTTGATAAAGAACCTACTTGAATCTCCCTTCGTTGTTAAAGATTGTAGTCTTTCATATTTTGCATTCTTCATAACAGTCGTCAAATAACATATCTCGTTCTTTAAAATTCAGGAATGGTGTTGAAAATTAGGATTAGGATTTTAGAATTTCGGTTTTTGTAGGGATTGCTAATCTCTGCTTTCTTGTTCCAAAATTATATTTTCTGACGTAGACAGACCTGCAAAATTGCTCAGCTAATATCCAAGAGTATTGAATTAAAGACCAGTTTTTTCAATTTGGATTATTTTCAGTAAATTTATTTTGTTGTGTGTGTTTTCGCAAATGTCTGTCATAGCTATAAAAACAAAGCTTGGATGGATAGTTGTTTTCCAATGTGGCAAGATTTCAAATCAGATCTAGTTTGTGCAATTTTTTTATGCTTAATTAAGTAAAAATGAAAAGATCAAAGCAAGGAGAAGAATACTCACGGCGATATGTCCATTGCGGGCGGCATCATGCAGTGGACTTTCCCGTTGCTCTCCAACCCCGCCAAGAACATTGACGTCTGCACCATTACGTAACAGAAGCCTTACGATGGCTTCGTTACCGCGATTGCAGGCCTCATGAAGCGGCGTGTAACCTAGAAGGCGCAGAAAGATGGTGAATTTGATCGTCTCTTCAATTCGTTACTGAATTGTGAAATTTGGACACTAATCAAAATCATGAGACCATTTTGCCCGAAGACTTTGTCTTTTGATTTTATTCTTTAATTTTGGAAAGTAATTTTTCATAAATGAGTAAATCTTGTCTCAGAACAAAAGTGATCTTTTTTTTCTTCACAAGTTTTCACCAAAGATTCAAGATGAGTATCAGCAATATCTTTACTCTTCAAAATACCATATTTTGACGAGTTTCTCGCTCTTGAAGTCCATTTTTGAAACGCGCAAGGGTCGCCCGACATACTTTGCCTCATCAAATCATAGGTTCGAACGGATTTGCTTACCAACAAAATTTACAAAAAAAAATATCTACTCAAGAGAGACAACCTTAATTTCGATTTTGAGAGCAATCCGTCAATCGTGCATTTTAATGAGTTATACAAGCCCAGTCTGCATATACCGGGTGTATATACGAAACGGAACAACAAAACCACTTGGTAATGGCTGATTTCAAGAAACTTGTACACGGCTCAAAAAGGCGCGGTACATATCAATTTTAATGAAACATGTGTTGTTTTTCCCATTATGTTGCAATATTTTAGAGTTTTGCCAAACTTTGGGAGGAAGAAAAAGCCGGAGTCACGAATGCTCTAACTTCAAAAAAAGCTTCAAAAAATGTCGTCGCCCTAATATTGAACTTGGGGGCTATTGTTTTCACTGACTCTTGAAGCCAAGTTTTTGGGAAATCATAGGCAATTAAGTTGAGATTCGTATTTTGATTCAATTGCGAGTTATTGATGGTATCCTTAGTTGTTCCGTTTCTTTAGAAACATCCAGTTGTCTTCTTTTACGCAAAGGTTTTGAAAAAGTGCCTTCTCTGGAAAACGTAAACAACAAAGGGTTTCATCAAAGTATGAAAAACCTAAAAGAGGATTTTGAGCCAAAAGAGTGTTTTTGTCAACTTTATACATACAATTTCTAAAAAGCTTGAAGTAAAATCTGCGGAATTCTTGCCCTGTTTTGCATCATCCCAAAAATGGGTAAATCTTATTTTATCCGAGGCCTAGGAATTGACTTTCTCTCTTTCCCAAAAACTTGATGAATATTCTTTTTTTGAGTTTTAGCAAAAGTCAGTTTCCTTCTTTTGATCTAGCAATTCATTCAATCATTTAGCCATTGGAAAGTAAGAAAGTCAAATGTAAGGGAGTATATTAAACCAATTATAAACCATACTGATTATTCATTGAGGAATCTAAAACATACAAGAATAACCGCATGACGTTGTAATCTTGCTGTAATTTATTCTGTCGCTTTCTTGCACAAGTAAGACAATTAATTTTGTAATATGCAAAACTCATATGTTTGAATGATATTAGGTATTCAAGGTCCTCCAGTGAAGGCTTGAACAGATGCATTCATGAAACTTGCGCTCTTTGTTTAAGCCCCGTACACGAAATATTTGATTCTGACAGGAATGGTACATTTCAGGCACCAAAATATCTTGTTAAGATTGCAACTAAAAAGGTCACAAACAAAACGTTCACAAAAAAGGTCCCAGTATAAGGTCACGAGGAAAAACGGTCAGAATAAAAAGGTTACAGGTTAAAACGGTCACGGTAAAAAGTTCACACGGTGAAAAAGTCACACGTCACACGGTTAAAACGCTCACAGTAATAAAGCAAACAGGTCACTTTTCCATGACATGATTGTGATCCACCCAGAGTATATTTGAAGTCAAAAACCATTGCTGGTCCATTTAAAGTCCCTTGTCAACATTTGAGGCACTTTACTTGTACAAAACTAATGTACGGTTATTTTTTAAGCAAACCCATGTATCTCAAAGAATCGGCATGCTGTTGCCACATAGAATGATACTAGATGACGCACTTTATAAATGTAGTCTTTTTTCAGTGCACTAACCTGAATCATTTCGACATATGAACTACTCTTTTATATGAACAAGCTTGAAAACTCTTACACGTAGGGCAAGTGACTTGTCAAACAAAGTCCGTGTAGCAACATGGTTTCTCCAGTACTGATATATCATGCTCTCTACAGAGTATCCGCAACTATAAATTCTTATTTTTGATCATTTTTCCCCCGTCTGAGACCCATTTTAAGTTTTTTTCCAACCATGTTTCAACAAAAAAAAACCCATCCCCACACCTGTCTTACCTGCGTTATCCGTCACATTGGGATCAATCCCAAGGTGTAAAAGCTTCTTGCATTGCATCAGGTTCCCTTTGATAGCTCCTCTGTGTAGTTGTGTTTCACCCTTGCCATTCCTGCGATACAATCGTCTTTGGATCCTGTCCTCCAATGGAGTCTTTGGACTGGATTCGGCTGTTCCCGGAGATATCGACAAAGGACTCGAACCTTGCACGGGTGTCCCAATCTGATTGGCGGGTACCGGCGAATTGATACTATTCGCATTATTCACTACTTGAAGAGGCGTTCGAGATGGTGAAGTTTGTTGAAGGCCATCTGAAATTATTGGTTTACATGAAAGTCCCTTGTTTAATCTAGCCGGTTCAAAACCTAACGTCACATGTACACTAGCAATTAATAAAGAAGCTTCTTCATGAATTACCATTCAATGAACCCCCTGTGGACCTTTCCATTTGCTTTATCAAGGCCAATTGTTGGCGTTCAGACATGGGGGTGCGGTCCATTATTGCACGTTTTTTACTTCTCTTCCACAACCATCAATAATTGGCCAATGCTCCAATCTGGCATGCTCTCTTAGATCCTTGATTCCCGACGTCTAGGACGTTCCATGTAAACAATCCAGTTTTCACTTTGCTCACGTTTGTGTCTCACAACAAAATCAACCAGTTTAGCACATACTAATCAAGGAATCAATCTTAGGGAAGAAACGCCCAAGGACAGAAAGGGGTAGGTGGAACGTCGTGGTGTTTGATAGCTGAACTGTTGTATTCTCTCCCGCCAAAGCTTACTTGCTCTCACACTCCTGCTGTTGGCTCACGTTGGATATCTCTCGGAGAGGTTGCACGCGCCTTTCCGCCAATCGCGTTTCTTGGAGCTCCAAATGCTGCCAAACCTACCATAAATGGGGTGCCATTTTGGCCCTCAGAGATGAGGGATAAAGAAATGAGTTTTAAGTTATCGTTTCCATGGAACACAAGTCTGGACATACTACTTAGTTTTGGGCAAGATCCGATATGTTCGGATTGATTGGGCCTAGATCATTTTTGATCTACCTATGTTAGTGGCTCTGAAATGATGATGAGTCTTAGATGTTCAGTTTCTTCCAAATTTAGTCACCTTGAGAACTGAATGTCTCTAGAGAGCTCTCCTGTTCTCGGAACTTATTGAAGTGGACATATGCCGCTAATGAGGGCATTTAGAAAGGATAACCTAGAGCCCCGAGATACTACAATTGTTAGATTATCCCATAGTACGTTAGCAGGAGCCTTGATCAACATTAACTTCGAAGAGAAATTCAGCTAGATCTTGACAAGCTCCTTTCTGTGGTACCAGGACGCAAACACATAGTAATAATTGCTTTATTCTGCGCTTTATATCTTTAGAGGTTATCTTGCTTTTTAGGTATGTACTTGTCGTAATCGTAAGACACAAATGGGTAATCGATTTTAAGTAAACCCTTGTTTTTAGCCTTTTGTAACTCCACTCGAATTTTCATCCATTGGTGTTGGCACACGCCCGTTTTCTTTGACGTAAGGATCTCTCCACTGTAGTCGGACACAAATTGATTGAGCAGCTTTAAATTTCTGTGATCCACGACCAGGTATTCGTCTCGACAAATTGGACACGGATTACCATTGGCAATCTTGCCTCCTCGGATGCAATTCTTCCTTGTTGGTTTGTAGGTTCGACCTTTAGCATAATTTCTTCGATACAACTCCCAAACTTTGGCATCACCGTAGGTCTCTTGATAAGCAGCGGATTCCATATATTTCAGGCTGATATCGACGGGAATATCTCTTAAACGAGGGTCTCCCTCTTCCGCAAATCTCATACCCTTCTCGTTTTGCTCATCGTTTTTGAGAATCTTGGGCGTGGTGGAAAGATTTTGTTTGGTTATTGATGGGAATTGAGGAAGGCGGAACTGACTTTGGTTGCAAGTTGTCTCTGATGATCTGAGAACTCTCACGATAGAGATGGAACTTCTTCTTAAACAATGCATCATATTGGAGCAGGAATGGCACTTTAGGTTTTAGGATTTTTTTGCGTGGAGACTTCTTAAGAAATTAAATGGACTTCATTGGTAAGCATGTGAAAAGACTTGAATGTTTCTAAACAATGTGGCCATCGCTTCAGGGTGTCCAAAAATGATTTGACTCTGAAACAAGTCACCAACGATCAAAATAAGGAGGGCAAACTCATTCTTTTGCTATCGAATTTATTCAAACAAAATTTATTTCATGCATGTCATTTTCATTGACTTACGAAACATGTCACGTAATTCATTTACTCAAATCATGATACAACGACACTGGTTATTGTGTTCAACTCATTGGTATTCTCTTATTAGACGCGCTTCCAAATTTCATCCAAGACTGCTCCGGACTCTTTGTGAATGACCTTTACAAAGACTCCGTTAGGAGCATAGACCTCATCCATTAGTAGAGTTCCAATGGTCTCGTTCTTGTAACGAGCAAAAAATCTGTTGTTAGCAATCGGTTGAATCAAAGCCTTGGTTTTGCCCCCGAAATAAGCCATATCCACTTCATGCTCAATATTTTCTTCATACGTTCCCTCAAAGTTTAAATGGGGCATTTCTGGACACTCGATAGTGTAGCGCCGACTTTTTGGGTTGTTTTCGATAGCTTCCAATCCCGTTATGATCTCCACTCCAAGAAACTTTTTTGCGACTTCCTCCGGAAATCCAACCTTAATTGCAAAGTCCACGTCATGTTGGTCCTTAACACGCCTGTAAAGACCTGGGGCGTTGCTCATATCCATTGGCTTGCCATCTCGGAACCAGAATTCATCCATTGTTGAGCTAGATCCTGGATGAATGAGTTTGGTGTGAACTCCATCCGGAGAGAATGCCTCTTCCATGAGCAAGGTTCCCATGATATCGTTTTGATACTTAACATGGAAAGTATTATTTCCGGTTGAAGTGTGGAGCATCTTTGTCTTGCCACCAAAGAACGCTATATCCCGTTCAATTTCCACACCATCCTCAAAAGTGACTTCGAACTTCATATCAGGCATCTCCTTACATTCGATTATCATGTTCCAACTTTTTGGTTTACTATCAACGGGAGTCAATATGACTGTGATTTTACTGCCCAAATATTGCTGACCGACTTCTTTTGGAAATCCTAAAAACGTTGGGATAGGATGTTTTTTTTTGAGTGAATAAAATATTGCGCTCTCACGTACCTGCTTTGGTGGCAAACGCCGCATAATCCACGAATTTGATTGTGGAAAAGGACCCTGAGACGTGTTCCATGGCCATGGTGAGAGTAATGGAATATATTTTGGGTATTTACTAGTTGTACCTGACTTGCTGGCAAAACTTTGACTGTTCAATTTACGATTTCGTGGTCTTCTTATATAGGATGAATGACCTGACGAAACAAACTAGATCCGTTCTCTGTCACCCTAGCATTGAACTGGCGCTGGACTAGCCCCCTGTGAACACTCTGAACACTTTTCTTTTCGTTCACAAAAGTACAGGACCATGCTCCTCTTTAGAAGAAGACTAGGATGATACACTTCAAAATTGTACAATCAAAGTGAAAAAAATTAATGTGGAATATAATTATGGAGCAAAGGCAAAAGAGATTCCTGCTCTAATTGCCAAAGATGAAATAGTGTCATAAAAAGCATCATTGGTTTAAGAAAGCACAACATCATTTGGGGAGCTTTTGTCAAGTGCTTTAGCCGATAAACTTTTGTAATTACTTGCACTCAATGAGATTTAGTGATTTATTTGCAATAGTTAAAACGCCAAAGTTTTTTCGTAGGGGCTTTTTAAACAAAATACCTTTGCGACTAGCAATTTGTAACGTTAAAGCTCGATCCGATTATTAATGTTTCAAATTAGACCTTACAATGGTTATTACCTTCTACAATCGCTTCTAGAGCAACACTACTCATAAAATAATTACTGAGTATCATTTTTTGGAACAAGAACGGGATCCAATTTTTATTGCAAATTTGTGACAAGGTTGTTAACGTTACTTGCAGATTTTTTACGGTTGGAAGATCGCTACAACCATTTAGTTTATTGAGAAAATGCCGTGAAAATATTCTAAAAGTCCGGAATCAGCTTCTATGGGCAATTTTTCCATTTCGGCTCTTTTTGTAAACAATTATGATCACCCTTGTTTAATTTGTAAACAAAGAGAAGAAAATAACATTGGATTGCAAACACCGACGTCGATTTCCATCAAAATCATGGTTGTGGCCCCTCGAGAAAGTGATTCGTCCCATCTCAATGATGTCGACTATCTGGTGGCACGTTCCAAAGAGCTTCGGCACAAAGATCCGGATCGTTCCAAGAGCTGGATGCTTACGGCTCAAATGATGTTCCCAAAAAACTTTGCTATTCAATATGAAGCCTATCAGGTGGAAAAGACGGCTGGAAACGCCACGGAGGCGGGCAAATATCTAAAGCATCTCTTTGAGCATTTCCATGGTGCCGATGGTCCTTCAGAAGCCATCTTATTGGAAGAGATTCACAAATTGGTGACCGGTCTTCAAAACCAGGAAACCACTAAGGATGAACCCGACATTTTGGGCCGAATTTTTGATCAACTACCGCAAGATACGCGGAAAAAAATCCTCTTGGAATCGGCTTCCAAGGCTAATGACACCCTTACCTATGCCAAGCAATTCATGTTGGCGTTTAATCGATTTCCCGAGCTCATCCCCAGTTACGGGTCGAACTTTCTGTCGGTTTTGGTTTCCAAATGTCCTAAGAAATCAGTGACCGTGGACCCTCTATTGGAGTTACTCGTCAAGGAAGCTTGTCCACGCTTGCTTGGGGTCACTCAATTGAAGATTGAAGTCTCCATGTTGGACGATATCCTGTTTCACACCATTGATTATCTGTCGCATCAAGTGTTGGCTGCCCGGAATAATGCCAAGGATGTCGCATCATCGGGTTCTCAATCCGAAATTTGGCTGATTGTTTTTGGCTTCCTCGAAGAAATTGGGCAACGGATGGGTTGGTCACTTACGGAAGACCTCAATGAAGTGCTTCCAGAAGTTCTTTGGCAGAGAATCCATTCATTCAGCCAACAAAACGTGACCAAACAAGATCCAGAAGCGCAGAATCAATTGTTCTTCCTGGCGACAATTTTGTTCCTTCGATCCTTGTCGGAATTCAACACCGATTCTTGGGAACAAACCCTAGAGCCTCCGATCTTGGTGGAAGCCTTTATCGCTCATCAATCGGAAGAAACGAAACCCAAGAACCATCCTAAACGACGTCGAACCACCGAAGATGAGCGTCGTTACCCATTAGTGACCCATGGAGACCGTTGCGTAGCCAATGGAGAACATCCTAGTGGTATGGTGGCATCGTTTCTCCGGGCATATCGCTACTACGATCTCATCCATTCTGAACCAGCTTTAAACGCCATGTTCCAACAATTGAAGGGCATCACTCAGACGCTTTCTTCGTTTTGTGTGGATGTAGCTCAATATCAAGGTCGGTTTAGAGATGCCTTGAGCATTCTCCGATCCCAGCCCACGCCTCAAGTTCCGGCAAAAGTGTGCCGAAGCCATATCAAGATGGCTACGGTTCAGTTCTGTTTGGGAGAATTTCACTCCACGGCCGATCATCTGATTGAAGCTGTGGCCAATTTACCTCCTGTGATCAGTGAGAGTGACAAGCCCAATTTGCCCTCGATTCTTGTTGGATCAGCGTTAAAACAACCGTCTGCGGTCAAGTCTAGACACGTGCATTTTTTGCCATTTACACGCCATCATATCTTGGCGTTTTGTGCTCGAATACTGATTTATATCCTTAAAGATCGAGCCCTCCAACCCACGTCGTCAAACAACGATGTTACTTTGGGCCATGTTCTGGTATTGCTCCAGTACATCTTTCCGGAGGAGAAGGATCTCATGCTCATGATGATCCACAAGATCAAGCAAAAAGATTCCTTCAGTTATCCCTTATTTTCTTCGTACATTGTCCAAATCGAGCTGTTGGAGGAATTTGCTCATCTTTTACGCGATCCAAGTTGTAAAGTGGCGCTAGATCTGAGTCCTTCGAGTACGCTTCAATCTGGGAGTCAGAGTCAGAGAAGAGTTGGAACACGAGGAGCCAATCGAGGAGAGAAGGAAGAGGTGCGCATGGCCATTGTGAAGCAAGTGGCTAAGAGTCAAGAGCCCTTGGATGAACTACTAATCAGCTTTTTTGAAGAGAACCATGACTCCATTTTAGAATGTCTTCATTAATAAACAGTATGTTTTTCTGAGTTAAATTTTTATTTTTGAGCTAGCAATGTGTCTCAAAAAAAAAAACAAATTTGTTTCAAAGTTATTATTAGTGCCCGGAAAAATATTTGCAAAAATGACAAAATAACTAATATATATTTTCTTCAAAAGCCCCCCATTTTTTTTGGAAAAAAGCCGGATGTGTAAGAAATATGTTTTTGATAAGGCCATTAGTTGGTATTTGTGTCTGTGTGCACCGATTTTCCAAATTTGTTCCTGGTGAATATGATGGATTTGGCCGTTTTTAGAGGCAAACTTGACATGCAATTGATTAATCAATGCAATTTTCAATTTGTCTCAATATATGCCGCAGTTTTTTTCGTATACGACAGTAGTTTTGGTTTTGAATGCCTAATCTTTGTACATATGTCATTTTGTAGAGTTTTTTGTAAGTTTGGGTTCATTTTGGGTAAGCTATTGAGCATTGGTCATTCATTTATTTTCCTCAATTTTGCCCAAAATATTTTTTTTTTGGCAAGAATAATTGAGAAAATATTGTTTTTTTCCTTGTAACAGGCAAAAAAAATTTAAAAAATCGGGGAAAATTGGGGAAATATTTTAAAATTAATTTATATTTTTAAAAAACTATTTCCGGGCTCTAGTGGTTATCCTTTTACGAGAAATCATGGACAACGAAAGCGCTTTAATCGAAATGTTACCTTTGCGATTAGTTTGCTATTATTGACGCATCAAAGAAATATAATGAAAGTATTCTTTTTCAAATTCATTTTCATGTGCAAGTGTCTAATGTACAAGACAATAAAGATCAACATAATACACAGTACATGTACATAATAAAGTTATGAGAAGAAAATAGGCGCGGTCAAGGTCCCAGATATGTGTTTGGTTGCCAGATCTAGCCAATCCAGGCACTTCCATAAAAAGCCATGTAATACGATACGTACCATGGACATTTTTCAATTACCGCAGATAAATTTTGTATTCACGAGTTCAAAAACAATTGTAGTGGTAATAATAATACTTAAAAAAATGAAGTCAAAGGAAAATAAGTGTTAAATGAAAGGGGAATTTTTTCGAAGGTTATGTAACAATCATGGCTAACTAAGCCATGTAGAACATAAGAGAGACACATGTTCCTGTGAGATCCGCAACCTCTCCTACGCAACTTCCTTTTGAGACAGCGTGATAAATTTTCTAGTTCCCAAAAGCCCATTTCCCTGTTTGATTACACCAGAACTTATTTCCGCTTAAAAGAAGATTTTCGTGTCAAATAATAGATGAGAAATAATACTTTAAATTAGAAACAAGAGAAATATCTTAGATAAGGATGACTGTTCTTGCTCTGTATCTGATGGCTTTGTAATTCGATTTAAAAGAAGCGGCCGAAGGAGATGATAGCATATTTCCGCCACTTTTTCGCCGTTCATCCACTCCAACTCATCCATTCTATTTTGATGCGGAGCCAAGCAACCTCAGGGTTGCCAAACTCAAAAGTTGACCATAGTAGTGGAATTTCACCATTTTGTGTAATTTTTCTCTCTCTTTGGCAACTATAAACCTTTTACATGGCTGTAGAAAGGCAAGGTTGCTTAATATTGGGAATGAGATGTGCGGAGTGGTGTTCATCAAGTCAAAATTATAACAAAAACTATATATTTTTTGTCTTACTAGATGTAAACAACAAGACATCAATTGAATTTTGCGTTACAACAAAACTTAAATAAAGTGAGGTAAGAATATCCAATGAATAAGAATATGAGGTTAAGTATTTTATCTCGGTGAATACTCCACCGTTCTGAAGAAGGGTCCAGTTTGAGAGGGCATTGGCAACCAGCAACCCTGGAACTATATTTTTAGGGAACCGAACAAGCCTGAAGCCTCTCATCATAAGAAAAAGGGGATCAGGGACCCACAAGTTGTTGTTCCACCGAAATCTATTAGTCAATCTGGATTAGGTCTTTCCTCATGTAAGTTTTCAACCAAAGCTCAGCATCCTTATGTTTCAAGATCTCTCATTCAACTCTTTTTCACAGATTCCTTCTTTAGTTCAAAATGGATCATGTCAAGAGCACAACGATAGTTTGCCAATCCATCGAATGCGCTTCTCTTGTGGTCGTTTTCGCTCAATCCACCTTGTAAATCATGTCGTTTTAACCATTATGGCTTGCTAAAGAGCCAATTTCCCCCCTCCCTGTGGATTTGACCCGTGGAAACAGGGAGGGAGGATCCTTATTTTGTACCTTTCTGACCCTTGTTGCTCATTTATACAAGGAGTGTTTACTGTGATAGAAGGAAAATGCCCAAATTGTCACGGGTTGAGCCGGATTGCGGCCCCAAAACGCGCTGCACTCTTCATACCAAGTGTCTCATGGCCGTGATAGCCCATTGTCCGGAAGATGAAGCCTTGTTATTCTTGGCCAGAAGTGGGTTTTGCGGCCAAATGGGTAAAGGTCGGGATGATGTGGGTCGGAATTTGCTTCATGTAGCCAGTTCATTGGGTAAAAGACAGTTGGTGGATTGGTTGATTCGCTTCAAGGAAGCCCCTATCAATGGGAAAGATGGGGAATCTGGGTATACGGCTTTGCATCGGAGCCTTTTGTTTGGCCAGATCCATGTGGCTGAGTTGCTCATCGAATTGGGCGCTAACATGAGTTTGGTGGATTATGAGGGCTTCACGCCGGCTGACATTGTGGTCCATGCTCGACCCAGAGCATGGGACTTTTCTCCCAAGAATCCTTGCGACGTGTTTCTGTGGGGTTCGAACTCGAACTTTAATTTGGGGATTGGACATCAACAACATCGGGTTTTGCCCGAGATCTTGGATTCTTTCCGACGACAGAGGATTTTCATTCGAGAGCTCACTTTGCAAAAGTTTCATACCGCGTTCTTAGCGTCGGATGGGCGGGTTTATATGTGTGGTCATGGGCGTGGTGGACGCTTGGGTTTGGAAAGTGAAGAGGCGCAATTGAACCCGAGACTTGTCAAAGCTCTTTCGCAAGTGGAAGTGATTCAAGTGGCATTAGGGACCGACCATTCGGTTTTTTTGAATGCCAAAGGAGCTGTTTATACTTGTGGAACCAACGAATATCACCAGTTGGGCCATGGAACCTCATCGCTCGACAGCAACACGCCTCAATTGGTGAGTGCCAATACGAAAATGGCCAAAGGGAGTAAGTATCCTCCAGCAGTGGGCGTGGCTGCGGCCCGTTTTCATTCAGTGTTCTGGACGCCATCTTCGTTATTCACGTGGGGTTTAAACGCCGGTCAATTGGGACACTTGAAAGGCGACAAGACCATTCCTTACCCCAAATTGGTGACTTCTTTGAACCAAAAAGATTTGAAAATCTCGACAGTGGTGTGCACAGATGGAGCAACCGTGATCTTGACCGAAAGTGGGGAGCTCATTGCCCTCCATGAATACCAAACTCGGCGAATCACGGTGCGGCAGTTTAACGTGAGCAAGATTGCTGTGGTCGGAGGTCATCTCGATTTCAAACTTAGTTCGGAACTTGTGAATGATCAGACATCGAAATTAGTTGAGCGGGGTGGCGAGGATCTCAAGGTGTTCCTTCTTTATAAAACTGGAAAACTTGCCGTTTGGGACGAAAGTCGTGGTTCTCAGATGTTTCAGTGTGTGTTCAACGTCAATATCCAGTTGAATATCTCCGATATTGCAGTGAGTCGGAATTCTCTTGTGTTCCTCACGAAAGAGGGTCTGGCCTATGAAGGTCAACATGTTCCCAAAAAGGATAAAAGTCCATTATCTAAAGAAGAACGGGCCCAATTGACACCCTTGGGACAGATGAGAGACAAAACTTTAGTCTATTTGGTGAAAGTGAAAAGAATCTCTGGATTGCATCGATGTGCAGCCATTTTTTGTGATCCCAAGGGGAAAAACTTTGCCGTCTTGCAAGCTTTGCCCAATGAAATGTTCACCGAATTCCCGGATATTGAAGCGTCCACTATGAGATCAAACATGGAAACTTTTCTCGAGGAAACCTCTGACATGGATCCCTTACATGATATGACATTCAATGTTAAAGGGGTCAAATTTGCCGCCCATAAATTTATTTTGGCGAGTGTAAGCGATCATCTGGCTCGACAAATGTCCCAATCAGAGGAACTTACTTTAGAAGCTTTGGAGCCATATCACTTTGAACAGATTCTGAAATACGCTTACACAAGATCATGTGACTATCTGGTTCCTGGATCTTTGAAAATCCAGACAGAAAGTCCACCCGATGTATCGCAAGATGTAAAAGTAGCTGGTAATGGATACATTCCCAAAAATCCAGAGCAAGAATCCGCCTTTTCTGTCCATACCAAGAATAAACGAGACAAGAAATCGCCTCCCAAAGACAATGGGCATACACAACAGATAATCTCTAATCCACTCCAAATTTTTCGCGACATTTGCAAGAATCTTTGCATTCATGGTCTGACCAAAGCATTGGATAACATGAAGTTCGTTCAAGGTGAAATTCATTTTAAGGATCCTTCAAAGACTCGACGATCTTGGCCATTGCCGGTGTTTTCTAGAAAAAGCTTTCCTGAATTCCATGATGTCTGCATCAAAACCGATGATGGAAATGAATTATCTGCCCACAGATGCATTCTGTCAGCCCGATCGGACTATTTTCGAGGGATGTTCAGCTACAATTGGGTAGAGGCAAAGGAAGGTCAAATTTTAACCCTGCCGGTGTCCTCAAAAGTGCTGCCCATCATTTTAGAATTTCTGTATCGAGATGAGGCCGCGCCAATCTCTGCTTCTGAAGATCCCGAACTCGTTTGCAATACGTTGGTGGTGGCAGATCAGCTCTTACTTGGAAGATTGGTCAACTTGTGTGAGAGCCATCTGTGTACCTTGCTCTCGTTAAGGAATGTTGCCGAGATCTTCCAATTTGCTTTGGATTACAATGCAGTGAACTTGGAGCGAGGAGCCATGCAATTCATTTGCCAAAATCTTTTGAGCGTTTTAGAATCAAGAACGTTGACAGGCATGGTTTCCATTGAAGGTCTCGAGAAACTGAGTAGTTACTATGTGAAAGACTATCTTGGCATATCAGGACGAAAACTGGCTTTTGAGTCAATTGGACCGACTCCAAGTGAGGTGAACAAGTTCGCCAGTTCTTGTTCCATGACCATAGAAGATCTATTTGAAGAAGAAAGGGCTTTGAAATCGGGGAAAATTTCTGAAAAACGACCCCGCAGACACAGCTCTGGCGACAAGAAACCCTTGGGACGAAATAGAACCGTGTCAAATACCAGCTTTGGATCGAATAATTCTCTTTCCGCCCCAGAACAGGACTCCAAAGACCATCCGGACGATTTTTCGGATTTATCTCTCGACGATCTCGAGCTCCAAGAGCGTTTGGACATAAATTCGAACATCAACGACACCACAGAATTAACTTCCCCACACACTGGTAGTGATTCGACTCCGCAAACATCGCTCTCGACATATTTCATCGAGCCCAAAGACAGCAAGGATAAGGTGTTCAACAAAAAGTTTGTGAAAAAGTCCCAAAAGGAACGCAAGAAAGAGCTCGAATCGGCCACAAAGACACCTCCAGCCCCTGTAAATGTTTCCAACAAATCGCCTTGGGGAGGTTGGGCGCCTGTGGATGAGCAAGTTCCAGAGGTTTCCGTTCTTTCCCTTATCCTACGTCAATCTCCAAAAGTCACCACACCCAAGGAAGTCAAGACGACGCCCAAAGAGCGGAGAACGAGGAAGCAATCGTGGAAGCAGCTAAGTTTGACCGACGAACCTAGTGTTGTGGTGTCCCCTCCACCTCAAAATCCATGGAAGACCCTGCCCCAATCCCCTCCCACTTCCATTGAAGTTCCATCATGTTCGGATGTCGCCGATCAGGGATTTAAGGAGATCCTCAATTTTGAGGTGAAACAGAATGAGTCGCTTTTCAGAGCCAAATCCAAACCTTTGAGCGTCACTCAGAAGGAGGAAAAGGCTATTGAAGAGTTGAGAGCGTTTTACGGGGCCGATCAAGTTTTTGACGAACGAATATCTGTGGTTCGAGTGGATCAGGGTCCTTTGGCCACGCCCATTTGGAAGCGGAAATGAACAAATTTTTGCATGTAACCCGCGAGAAAAGCAAGGACAAATTACTATATTTTACTATGTTTTGTTTGTTGAAAATTGTTTCAAGAAAATAAAGATCTAATCTGTAGTAGACAACATGAGTTAAATGACACGCAAGAAGGAAAACAATGGGGCCATTACAAAATAAGCAATGTTCATACCAAGGAGCTACATACTAGGCTTGCTTGTTGATTGTGAGGATGAATTTGGCCCTGAGATGCAAAACTATTCTTGGCATGCGTGAAAACCTGAAAAAGGCGATTCTGCACACAGATTTCAGACCTTGAAATCCCGAACGGATTCTGATTGACTTTGCGAGTCGATCGGGGGTGTCATGAGACAAGCTCCTTTTTTCCGTCTACCGTCGTCGTTTTTATGACACTGGCAAATTTGAACCGATTCCGTTTGAACTAGTGCGTGTCGTCCCTAAAATCATCCAGGAAATCGAAGATGTGTCCCTTCGTGACCGGTTCTCGTCCGAAATGACTTGTTTCGCCACCGGAATTATCCGAAAGTGCCAGGGTCAACAAAAAGCCTCTTCAAATCCCCCCTGAAAAGAACCGACGAGCAGCATACAAATGAAGGAAAATACTCACAATGTGCAATTGCAATTTGCCAATGGGCTAAGTGTGCACTTAGCTTAAGGAAGCTGATCATTTGGGTGCGTGTATTTGCGGGCTAAACCACTTCCTTGTTTCAAACAATATGTGTTGTGTTATGGAAGAGGATCACCATATCTCAGTCGTCAAACCCGTCATAGATTCCCGTTCATGGGTTGACCTGGGGAGAAAGATGCATGAATTTGATCCTTCCCTTCCTGGCTTTGACGAGATGCCCGTGGTGAATCGTCTGATCCGACCACCTACGTACGTCCCTACATGCATTCATCCGAATTTTGCCTTGATCTTACCTCAAACGCTTCAACACGGCCACCAAGATGTATTGGTTACATTTTGAGGCTTTCAATTAAGAAACCACACTTATTGATCGGCGGGCAAATTGAATCAATGACGAGCATGGAATGATTTTAAGAATTTAGATTCACAGACGTTTCCCTGGGTCCTTGTTGAACGGTAGTTTTGATCCGGTGTCACTCACATTGCATGAAAATTGGAGTTCCTTCAAATTACTGTGCCTGTAGCTACGAAACAGGGACTCGATTATGAACGACACGACGCAAACCTGACTTGGCGTCTTGTGTATGCTACATATTCCGTTGATTGTCGCAACGGAAACAATCGACTTCCCTGAGATTAACAGACCAAAGCCCAACAGGATCTCTTAATAATGGTAACTTGACATTACCTGTGCTCCCCTCAAATATGAGCCACCCATCTGTCAAAAGCAATGTCGTTTGATGCATCCGTGATTCAAGCCGAGACTGATTTGTCCGAGGCAACAACAAGCAATTACAATCCTCGTGCCTCTCCCATCAACCCAAGAATTTCCGGGCCCCAAAGTATACAAAATTTGGTGTCTTTTTGTTGTTTCAATGTTTGAGGGCCCTTAAGTGTAAACTTCTATATGGTTGAGCATTAAGTTAGTTGGTTCCCAATATCTCATTGTTGACTATCAAATGAAGTGACTGGTCACTTGATGTAAGAGAGATGGGCCATACGAAACCCGATAATCCCGCCGATTTGTTGACTTCGATGCATATAGGGTCGTTTTTGGTACCTACCAAAACCCCTAAAATGTTGACAGAAGAGATTTCAACGGACGGATCTACGGATCTAAAGCGACAGACCACAGGATGGTCGAAACGTCCATTAAAGAAGTTTCATCTTGACCTTGGACCCGAAATTAGGAACCCATTCAAGGCAATATCCGTCTGCACTTCAGTTCCGAAGAAGAAATGAAGACGCTGTGTAAGTCAGTCAACTGCCCTATGCACCTACATACGTCTTTTGTAGTAGGAGGACCTCGTTGCGCTTAAACGTACTAGTTGTATGTAGGTTTCGTTCACAAAAGGAGGTGGTAATGTGGGCAATACAGTCAAAGGTAGATTTCAGAGTATCCCTCGATATGAGAACATTTCGCTTTTGACCGAGACACATTTAGTTCATATCGTCACTTGGAACAAGAATAACTCTCGAAATACGCATAAAGTTGCTGATTCTTATGTCCAGCTTTGATTGTGTACTAAAGCAGCGTTCTGAACTTTATGGACGTACAGAAAAGTACCTGTGAGACAACTTGATTTTTGGACACTGACTTCCTTTCCGGTCCTTTCTGGTAGAATCCGGTCCAATTTAGATACAGAAATTACCGAGCATTACTTTAAAATGTTTTGTCTTTGATTATGGCGTCAAAGACAGCGCTGTCGAGCATGTCCAAAAAATGTGGAAGTGAATATCTTGAGGTGGTTTCCAGGATTATGATTTGTCCTGTTTACCCGCGTGTGGACTCCGTTGTCGATCGTATTGTTTGATTCATTAATAAATTCATTCAAAGTTCTGCTAAATAAAAAGTGCACGTGAGAATTGCCACCGTTTTTGCCGAGGAGCAATTGACCAACTTCCGAGTTCCGACAGGTGTGAGAGCGGATTAAACCATTGAAGTCCGACTGCCACCAACTCCATTCCAATCATTGTGCTCGATGAATAATGAAGTGATTGAAGGAAATGTTACATTCCAAGAGCTTGGCGCTGTGGTCACATTTGGCCCTTCGATTACCATACTTGCTGTCCTTTGACCCCCGACACCTTTCAGGTTGCGACCATGCTTTATCCCAGGATATGTATATCCCTTTAATCCTTGGTGCACTTGGTTCATTTAACGAACAAGGAGCAGGAGGTCAATCATAATAATCCCAAGGAACTGCATTGATGGAAAGGCCTTTCATTGTGACGCAAACTTTGATTCAAATTCCCACCATGCTAATGTTGCTGAAATTCGACGAAAGAGTAAAAACGTTTGATGACTGATGAGAGGATGGACAGACAGACATTCGTATGTTCCAGTAGGCTAGTAATAAGTGGAAGAAAATTATCATGTATGTGAATGACAGACTAGAATAGCATATCTTGTGGCGAAGAAACTCCCCGGTCCAACTGTCTCGTCATCGCTTTGCACATTAAACACCTATAATTTGGCCTAATATTTCTGCTTTGAGGTCTCCTGAGAAGGGTAGATTAAAGATTGCCAGCAAGTACGAAGATTGGCTGAGATTCTTGGCGGGCCTCAGGGGAGTTTACAACCTTGCTCTGAGCGCGTGTTCTGATTTGAGCTTTTTCCCTATTCTTCCGACCTCTGGCACAATTATCAACGGGTAATAAAAAAGAGGTATACTTTCCTCTCTCCCAGAACAAAATTACCTCCAACGAGCGAACTGCAAAAAATTATGTCGAACGGCTTTTTTCGCAAATAATTTCCCCTTTTCTTGCATATAATTCAAACGATGCCTTCCAGTCTCATATGAATGAGAAATACTTTGGGTGAGTCTGTATGGATGGTCACTCACTCGGTGGCCAGGAACTCCGTCCAACTCACTAGATGAGGACCCAAAAGTGGGCGAGCAAACGACGAAGGAGCCCGGCACCAATGGAATGTGGTTTTTCAAGACCCCAACATATTACTTGGGTTGACCTCTCTGCTTTCACCACGAGCCTCTGTGAACTTGTCCGCACTTCTTCCTCGATCTTCCCAGGTTGCTCGAGAATAAAGTTGAGCTCAAGCGCGCCAAAAATATAATCCACCGCCATGACGCAAGAGAAAAAGCGAGCTTCGCGCGCATCCAACTTGAACATGACGCATCTGTACGTTCGTTCGTACTCAGTAAGGGGGTTCGCACGCACGTCTCAGGATTCTTTGGAAACAGTCGCACAACACTCATAGATAGTAAATTGAACCAGGGGGTGAGTTGGTAGCCAAGCCGACAAGCGAATGCGTACGGTCGGAATCCCGGCGATTTTCCGCATGCTAGTCCCTCTCCATTCCAACTCCTCCGCCGTCGTTTCCTTGGTATCCCTAGGAGCTATTTTGATGTCTTGACCCTTGATCATTCCCCAATTTGACATTGCACCAAGGGGACCTCAGGAGAGCGTTCCATAAGGACACTTCTTGTCACTGTTGACTGCCTGACTCTGAAAATAGAGACCGTGATCCCTCAGTTTGTGATCAAGACAAGAGTGACCCAACTGGAGAAGAGATCCATTCCCTTGGACAACGTCCGTTTTCTGAGCAACCATGAGGTTACAGGTAAGGAGATCTAGCTCTTAAAATGCTTGACTAACAATTGCTCATTCGTTTGAAAATGAATGAATGTCTCTCTGATCTCGAGTTGCGAACATGCCGAGAGATTTTTCGTCGCGATAAAAGCCTCGTAAGAGTCGTTTCAATGAGTCTTGGGTCTAACAAAGAGCCATTCATTTGCTTTGCCCATGGCTCAAGTTGGATCTTGCTTTTTGGTCAGAGGAGGCTTTGGGAGGCTGGACAATCCCAGGAAGAGGAGCGTTTTATGAAGATTGGTATGACGAAATTCAATCAGTCCGCCGACGATTGTTCTTCTAAATCGACCCCTTGAGTTTTTCTTTGGAAACCAATTCCTTTCATGGGCATTGGGCCTCTAAATGAAAAAATAACACTCTCCGGCAGTCCTTTGGTCATCCAATAGACACTCGAAATGGAAGTGATGGGACAGAGATGAAAATGTTGATATTCGCTCTTTGAGTGAAGGGCGCTTTTTACCTTTTGTGATGGGAAATTAGGCGAACACGACCCAAAGATTGGCTTCTCGGAATCGGAATTCGAGATCAAGCGATGAGCTCATGCTCCCGTTACTGTTACTCTGTAGTGTCGTAGATCAAATCTGAAGTTTTTTAATGGGCCCATGACTAAAATCTGAATCAAGGCAAAAGTGCCTTTGTTGGCCATCATTTTGCGGTCGAATGTCCAAATCATGACCAAAACTCTACTTTCTTGCGATTGAATTTGTCGAAATCTTGACCACATTAGCATATGACTCAGTTTATGGCTGGGAATTAATCGTGATCTGCATCAGCAAATCGATGACTGACCTCCTTCACTTTATGTCCCAATTCGTGTTCCTTTTTTTCGTACGTCAATCTGATTGATTGTCCGTGCAATGTGAATTGTGTGAGCGTCAGAAACGTGGATGATCTTGCGAAAGTGTCATTGTCTTCTCCGCCTACCTACTCACTTACTTACTCCACGAACCCACTAGAACTCTCAAGAAAGACCCCAAAAGAATGTTGAACCGTCCAACTAGCCCTAGTTCGTCAATCTCCGAGGAGTCGTCTTGGTTCTTCTACAAAACGTAATTAACTTGCAAAGATGAGTCCCGTACTACGTAAGTTACAACGCATGCATGGCTTCAAACCTCGTCACAAAACTTCCCGACTCATTGGAAGAAAAGACTCCAGAAACCCAAGAAGAGATGCGCCTCTTTATCTCTCTTCTTCTAATATATTTTTCCAACACAAAAGATGAAAAGAAAATCACATATTGAGAAAGACAATTAATCATGGCTCGACTTCTCATCTTTGGGGCTTTGGGTCTCGCACATGACAAGTCAGGTGTCAAAACAGCTCGCTAATGCGTATACGGTACATCTCAGCAGCCCTGTTTCCATACATTCGGCATTCTTGCATCAACAATAAATACCCAGTGCGACCGTCAGTCTCTTCGGCTTCCTTTGAGTTGAGGAGTGATCAAGATATTTCGATGTTTAGACCCGTCATTTTCTGATTAAAACGGACCCTCAGCTGAGTCATGTCCTTCGGGCTAGAAATATCTCTCTGGATTCTTGGGAGAGTAAGCTTTGAAGTGAAGATGAAATCTCTGTCTCACACCGATTGACAAGAGTTTTTGAGGACTCTATCCCGAGGTGCAATAGGTCACTTTGAGTGACAATCGGATAATTTCGCCAACTTCCAAAAGCTTCGGCCAGGTTTTGTGACCATTCTGTCATTAATCTTGACCTGACTAATGAAAAGCTGGGTTCTAGGCACCATTATCACAACCCCCTTAGTGGGGGACTCTCGACCAGTTTGGTTTGAAACGGAGGGTTGTCAGCTTTCTCTTTGGTAAAGCATTATTTTTCGGTCAGCATTCGGGAAATTGCTCGTTTCATTTATCTCTAGAAATCCGCAAGTACATAGGTATGATAAGGGCAAAGCGTGAATGAGGTTGAGGTTGGTTTTATGGACAGCAACATCACCGGCAAATCAGCCAATGCAATCTTGTGAGTTCAAGGACTACGGCTTCTTAAAGTACAATTTTGACGGTATTAACTGATTTGCTCGGAGAAGTAACGAAACAATTGCATTGCCCAGCGGTCAACCCTGGTCCACGTTTCGCAGAAGTGGACTTTTTTATGAGCCAAGAAGAGGCATGCTTTCTGCGGACCCCAGCTATTTTTTTCGGGTCACTGCGCTATCTTAATGGCCGAGAGGCAAATCCACTTTATCATTGGCTATGCATGTAAAATGTCTCATTCTTGATGATTAAGAGGCCATTCACAACGGATCTCACCTTCACGGTGTTCCGTGATTGATCTCTCACATTCTCTTCACTTCAAAAACGATACGTTTCGGTTGAGGTTGTCAAAGAAAGTGTCTAGACGGAGAAGTACTACTTGAGCATCTCCAAATGGAATTACCTCGTCTAAGGAAACACGGCGTCGTTGAAATCACCTTCTTTTTTCCATTTTTCATATTCATTCTTTTGAAAAGACCTTGACCATCTTCGTAAACCATAATCAATTATGGAATTTCGAGTTTTGACAAGATCTCCCATATGCGCTAGAGAAATATCCCGTCGTAACAAGACAGAAGTGGTTTTGACATGTTTCCGCCTGCCTTTTAACCATTCTGGAGCCTCTTCAGTCGTTAGGTTAGCCATGGCCAACCAACGCTTGCTTGACCATCTTCAACTTCTTCTTTTTTGAGATCTGTCCTTCCTGGAGATTCTGGCTAAATTGAGATTGAGCCCTGAAGGGGGGGTACTTTTCGAGGAATCCCAGTTGAAGGTCTTCTTCTTATCCTGAATCGTGGCTTAGTTTCTCCCCTCTAAAACATGCTTGCCCACTCGGCAACAAGAGCCCCAGGTGATAAAATTCAAGGCTCTTCTCTGGGTGCGCTTTTGTTAGGCTTGATTTGGATAGATGGCATGGGTCCGTTTCCTTTTGCCCGCATTATCCGTCACTACTAATAACACGGTGTTGTTTTACCAAGCCAAAACTCATCGTACGTCCGTACAACAACAATAAAAAGGAATAAGGTCAATGGATGACCCTGTCGTGTTCGGGTAATCTTATCGTTTGGAGGCAACTCAAGACGGAAAGGTCATATCTGCCAAGGCGGATGGGTTGGCTGGAAAATTGCAGTCACAAAAGTGGTCATCCTCGAAGAAGATGAAACTCGTCTGCCAACAATTTGAAACCGATGGGCAGACTGTATTCTTGATAAGTTTCAGACGGGCAGATGACCTCGACAACTTGGAGCTCTTCTTCGTCCCACTGTACTCTGTTAATGAATTCCTTTTAAGGATATGGAGAAAGAACTGGCGTACTTACATAGCCATGCATGACTACCAGGGGTTAGCAAGAGGGGGGGGGCATAACTTATAGTACACGTCTGGTTGATCTGAGGTGAGGAAGCTATCGAGAGCATATGTGGCTAATTAGTTTTGCAATAATGAAGAATGAGAGTTTTTGCGGGGTAGAGACAGTAGACGACGCCATTGGTAGGGGGCTTCTGGCTACATACCGACCTCTCTTCTTATTCATCTTGGTCGGATTTTTGGCATGAACGAATTGTTGTGTCATGCGAAATCTAGATGGAATGGGTGGTAGCAAGGTCACAATGACTCCTGACCTTAATGATGTTAGACCGCCACCCAATGGAGTTGAGATAAAGGGGTTCATTCTTTTCCTTGGGGTCGTCCCATCAACGCTTTTTGTTCGTTGACGGCTAAGCCATTATTCCGATGCATAGAGAAGCAGGATGATGTTGCCAAGAGAAATGCACCACTACCACGTGTTGCGCCGAGTAGGAAGTAGGGAGGTCAGCCACTCTTTTCCTATGCTCATAATTTAAATATTTTGATCATTGGTCCATCTTACTGCAATTTCCTTCTCCTGAGCGTTCGTTTTTTTCCCTCAAGGATTTACACTCAGAAGCACTTGGGGCAGTTTTAGCCGTTTGATTTTTGCAAAACTCAACACAGCAAAAAAAAGAACTTGCAATCCTTCAAATAGTCGGCCTACTCGACCGAGGTCTCAACCGACTTCCCAAAGTGAGTATGGACATTCTTTGGGTCACCTGAGGTACATTCTTCCGATGAAAGCGATCATTCCGTTCTGTAGCGTTTTGTTAGTGACAAGCAGCCCATTTTTCTCACGTTAATCCAATGAAAAGAAGTCTTCATTCAAGAAAGTTTGAGTGCATTGTGAGTGCTCCTCATGGCTATTTGCTCACAATGAGGAAATCCAATCAGAGACTCATTGATCTATTGACTTGAAAGGTCGATCCCTTCAGGCCATTGAAGGTCACTCCCCCAAAACATACGTACTAGCGAGACATGTCCCTGAATCAAGAGAGGGTTTTAACCCGAGCTTCCTGACCAAGTCTCTTGATTTGGCCCAAAGTGTTTCGCGCAATCTCGCTCAAATTTGGCTTGACCTTGTCCATTGCATTTATCTCCGTAATACGAAAGAAGAAGGAAAAATCATTGTGATTTACTGCAAAGCTATTGATCTCAACATCTGACAAGCGAAACGCGGGATGTCCGATCTCTCCGTGAACTCAAACAATGGCAATCCATTCAGGCCCATTTGTCACATTGATCAGAGTTTCACTGGTACGTACGTATGTACGTACACTGGACAAGCAAGTCAAGTCTCTCGATTTTTCTCTGCAAATGGCATGCATTAAAAAGGAAAAAAGAAACATTTCCGTGTGTTGTTCGTCCAAAAACATAACCTTGTAGGCGAATGTAACTCGTAATCCGAGACCAATAAGTGTTTCCGTACGTACTTTGAGCCTCTAGGTGAGAGCCCTCTCTCTCTCTCTTGTCATGGCATTCCTACTTATTTGAGGCTATGCTCGTCGATTGGCAATCATGTCTTGATGGACAAATGCCTCAAGGAAGTAGTACATATGCGCGAGTCTCTCTCTTGGCAATTGGGTGATTGACAAACCACAAGAAAAGATGCCATTTGTGTCACCCGAGCAACAACTCCTAACCCTAGGCCTTGTTGAACACTCCCTGGGGCCCACGACTCCATTTTAGGGCATCCTTGACCTTGATCAAGCAATCCACCGCAAGTACGTGCCACAATGATGCTTTATTTGGACATGTTCCTAGATGAACGATGGAAAGAACGAACGATGGAAGGTTAGATTGAATGAGATTCAACCTCCAAAGTTCTCGAATAGGCATCGATCTTGTCAAAGTTTGAGGTTTTATCCCTTCGCTCGACTCTTGTGTCTCGATTTCAGTGTTTCACAGTTGGACTCCAATGTGATTCCCGAATTCATGCCATTGCCTTGGACGTGCCTTAAATGGCTTACATTTTGCAATTGTCTTTCTTTCTTAGAAATCAGCCACTTGTAGCGATCTAGCCACGCTTTGAGTAGCTCTTTGAAGTTGGAAAATAAAAATAAAAGTCTCATGTCTCTCTCCCCCAGCACAATGAAACAGCACCTCTTTTCCTTAAACACACGTGTTATCTCGTAACAACGAGGCCAGATCGGCGATTAGCAATGTATTACTCATTACACGATTTAATTGAGATTAACGATTAATCTAAGGCGTTGGTAAGTGCTAATTTATGACCGACCTACATGTAAGCCCCCCAAAACCGATCATTATAAATCCTGGAAGAGAGGGTGCAAAGAATCTGGGAAGTTGATTGAACCCCCTCTCGCAAATCTCAACCATCCAAATTTGAGACCTTACCGATCTCGTTGTTTTTTTTTTCATCTGAATCCACAAGGATAATAAAACATGAAGTAAGAAATGGTGAAGAGATTGCGGCGAAGGTGGTTGGCACAAAAGACACTATCAGTGAAATATTCGCCAAAGAAAAGGAGTTTCACTTTCAACCTGACATTCCTTCTCCTTTCCACTCTCGACGGGAAAAAAAGGTGCGGACTACAAAGTTGACTTCTTTCTAGCCGACTTCCTTCAAGAGGTCTCCCTTTTTGTGCACAGGGTTTTGCCAAAGTTGTATCTCTGTTCTTTGTACTATACAAAATACAAATAGTTTCCGAGGTCAGTAATTAGAATTTTAATCACCAATGTACCTCTTGACGCTGTTCAGTGAGGCATCGAATTCAACAGGAAACTCCAAGTCACGCGGTCAGCAAGCACCAGCAATGCACCAAAGGCACATTTTTCCTAATCCGAGAAATGTGAGATCGTAAATAAGCCAGCCTCCCATTCGTAGCATCCATCTCCCCTCGAATTTCTGGCTTGCCGGAATTCGAGATCTGAGATTTACGAGAGTCCCTTTACCCTCGAAGATAATGATTATGATGATGACACAGAATTGCCTTTGAGACAGTTCACACCCTCCCACAACATTGCATTGCTAGATTCGGCACGAGCCCACGCCATTTGATGTCCCTTTGTGCATTAAAATTGGATCTCGTTACGATTGTCCGCCATTGATTTTGAACACTGGTTTACGTATTCAGAGAAAAGACCGTCTTTGCCAAAAGGAAATTGTTCGTCGATTGTTCATGCTTAACGAAGAGAGAGAGGGGGGCTATTTTTTATTTCCTTCGATGTTCTAAATGCTTGAGCGATTCTTGGATTGTGAAACACAAACCACGAGCAACTTTACTTGTAGATCGGTGAGATTATTATTCGATATCTCGGCCCATTAGGAGCCCTGTCATAATTGATTTCTTCCATTTTCTCTTTCCGCTACTCGCCAAGAACTCTAAAAACAAATGCTATTCACACTTGACTGACTTTCCTGACGTTTCGGAGTTTTTTGTGAGACAGATTCTTTCTCATAAGTAATCGTACTTTGCCGGCTTCATTTTGGAAACTGTCGTTGGAAGTCTCGATCGACTTTAAATGCTTTTCTGCCACTTTGTGGTTAGGAGACATGACATTTATGATCTCTAATGGTTCCAATAAGGCTTTGGGCGAGTGACCCGATATTAGGCATTTTCAAGTCCGGGAGTCCGTTCCTGTCGTTTCTTAAATAGTGCTTCGCTCAACGATTAATCAAAGCCCAAAGCGAGCTTGAAACATGTTTCAAGGTGAAGTAATTTCGATCGCAATAAGGAAATCTAACCAAGTACTTACTGATTAAGTCTGCACCATTTGTCTGGCAAGTCATATCAAAATTGATCGAGTGGTGTATCATAAATAACATCTATCCTTCAAAGTAAGTCCTTTGCACAGTACTTGAACCCTTACAACTTCATTGCATACTGACTACGGCATTTGTGCAAAAATAGAAATGCATTCGGTCGGTCTGACGGAAATGATGTCATAATTGATGAACTAGCAATCTTAGAGAAAATGAACGTGTAAGATTGCTGTGATCCTCACTGATGAAGCTCTTGAGGTACGAATTGGCCTCGTATCTTTTGGTTTTCAAACTCAAATACTACGTACATACACCTTTCCAAGTTCCTGTCTCTGCCATAAATGAATGAACATTGGAAGGCAGCGAAGATCCTCAATCTCTCGTGTGAAAAGTGGAGTGCATCGTGGTCTGGAATCATTTGGATCATTAGATGGATGGATGGAGTCAAGGCTTTTTGCACTTCTTCATATCGGGGTCTCATGTCATGAGAACGTTGTGTCAATAACGCGTCTGAATGTGAATTCATTGATGCCAAGATCTCGTGCCTTTCAATGTTGCGTGCGTGTTTTCAAAAATACAGTAGACCTTGTAACGAAAATTGGGATCATCAGATTCTCAACGCATCACGCGTTGTGTTTCTTGTTTCTTCCCCTTAACAATCCATTTGTGGGCCAGATGATACTCAAACTCGAGTTCAACCCGGAATTGCTAGCGTCTTTCTGGTAATATGCATGGAGACAGGGCTTGATTGAAGTGTTTGCCACTTAATTTCTACTTCCGCCGGCGTCTTGAAGCATGGAAATCATCCAAGGGTGATCATTGAGACGTAGTGCTTTGTCAAAGGTCATGTAAGGTCTTGTAAAATTGATTTGAACCCAACCCATCTCGAGCAAAAACATTTGCAAGCACCAAATCAAACCAGTGAATATTAACTTGATGGATTGCCCTTCAATTGCTCACGCCCGAAATTCTCAGACTCTGGAGGAGTTTTTCACTCCAGGGTGGCGCTAACGGTGGGTCCCTCAGGGGTCAGATTTCGACTGATTGGGTCTTCTAGCTTTTTTCTTCCACCTTAGATTTTATCTGAGGAGGAGAAAAAAACGCTCCATGAAGTTTGCATATTGTACCACCCGCCTACCATTGAATGGTGATCTTGGCATCATTGCCCATAAATCCTCATGCAAATGTGATCTGGTCACCTTGAGTGTGAGGTCTTCTCAGCCATCTAATCGGTTCTGCTTGTGCACGTGCACGTTTTTCAATCCGTTCTGGTTGGCGCATCACCCTTGTCATTAAATATGAGCCCCTCAATTGATTCTCGAATATCCTCTGATTAAAAAAGCCCATTTTAGTAATTGTAAAACGGGCGTTGCAAATTCTCCTTTGCCTCTCTTTTTATGTCACTAGTTCATTTCTTTGATCCTCAAGGATGTTGAACAAAAGCTTTGTATGTTTCATTTTTGTTTGCTTGTCCTTCAACCCCCACAATCAGTTTCTGAACAAATTGAAAGCCAAGAAGTACGCCATAATTCTGATTTAGAGACCAATTTTGGCAAGCACATAAAGACAAGAACACCCACGAGACAATGAGCTTCAAGTTTCTTGCATCTTAATTCAAATCTATGTCTTTTAGGATCTATTTGATCTGCCTAGGAAGGTCCGTGGGATGCACCATATGAAATGGGAAAACACCGTTCACGAGTTCTTTTGTAGTATTGCGCCCTGTAAATGTCAATGATTTGATTATGATGCCGAGACTGAGAGACTGAGAGGCGGTAACGAAAGAAAATACAACAAGCTGTGTCATGCAACTTAGTCTTTTCTATCCTCCTCGTTCAGTTTCATGAGAGGCTCAGTTCAGAAGGGCTTAAACCAACGAATCCTTACACTTGAATTACCTAGCTTTGTTCGAGGTATCGGCAGTGGCTATTTCGTGCTCAAAATTCCTCGACAAGGTCACCCTGAGAAAAAGTTTGACCTTATTACTTGCACACATGTACGATTATCGCCCGTCCACCCTTCATTAATGGGGGCAAAAACATCCCCCTCTCTTTTTACTTTCTCCTCCATTTACCTTGGGCACACTACCAACCTACCCTATGTATGTATTACTCAAGTGTCTGTGAACGGCTGTGAGTTTGGTTGGTGGGTCCTCCTTGAGATTAGTCATTCTTTAATCCTTTTTAGCCAGGCTTGCTCCGGGCTTTGAGCAGTCTCGATTTTTCTCGGAACATCATTTGTCAGCACTGAAACACCCCTTTTGGGTAGGTTGAAGCTCGTAAGAATGTCTTAAGTTTTTATAACTTTTTAATTATACATTTACGTACAATGTATATACGCCACTCTTTGTTATGACAATTGGTTCTTCGACTCGAATTTGCTCCACGCAAAAAAAGCCGAAATATGTATTTTTTTCTACTGTGTACTTTGACTTCTCAACTTTCGACAGAGAGACATTTTTCTCCTTGCAAGAATGCTGAAAAAAACTACGAGCGATGAGATGCTCATCTTTTTCTCAAGTGGAGATGACCTGTTCTTACGCGAACGACCCTTCACTTTGGTTGACTCAGTCGGGCTGTCGTTGAACATAATATGGTAGTTCTTGCTAGTTGAAGCCCAAGGAATTCGTCGAATGATTTATGCTCTTGTACCTTTTCAAGCAAATCCTCCACCGCACTTTGTCCTGGATGATGAAACAGTAGTCTGAGGCTCAAAGGAATGCGGCGGAATCCTTGTTGGATTGAAAGATGATTATCTTGCACCAAATCTGGCGGACCATTGGACCAAGTTTGGCCAATGCGCCCAAAATGTTATAACGATGTCATAAATGATTCAGTATGCAGTAAGCCAATTGGAAGCCTTTTAGGTGTATTCGAAGGGGCTCAATGATTTGACTTTTCTGACGCTCTTCTCCTAGTGATACTGTTTGTCAAGGTTTTTTCCTTGATGTTTGATGTAAACAAGCCTCCGCCAACATACACATGAGATCAAATTTCTTTTTGTCTTTTAGGTGAATGACAGGATCAGTTTTATAATTATTTTTTCCTTTATTTTCATTTTAGGTTGTTCTCGTTCTCTTTTTGGCATTGGGTTTGGCTCAGGGATTCTTTTTCAAAAAGAAGCGTCCCAATCGCCATAGACCTAGTTATGGTCCTCCCAGACCTAGCTATGGACCTCCAAGACCATCGTATGGACCACCCAAGCCCAGCTATGGTGCACCAAAACCTTCCTATGGAGCTCCCCAAACCAAGCCCAGTTATGGTCCACCAAAACCCAGTTATGGAGCTCCCCAAGCTAAACCTAGTTATGGTCCTCCAAAACCAAGTTATGGAGCTCCCCAAGCCAAGCCCAGTTATGGTGCCCCTCACAGTAGCTCGGGATCTTCGGGATACTCAGCACCTCAATCTGGTGGTGGTCACTCTCATGGCAGTTCCAGCTCAGGTGGGCACTCCTCTGGATCGTCTGGTTATTCGGCTCCTCAATCTAGTGGTGGACATTCACATGGAAGCTCTGGCTCTTCAGGTTACTCCGCCCCTCAATCAGGCGGCGGACATTCGCATGGAAGCTCTGGATCCTCGGGGTATTCTGCTCCTCAATCAGGCGGCGGACATTCAAGCTCTGGATCATCTGGATACTCTGCCCCTCAATCTGGGGGTGGACATTCTAGCTCTGGATCGTCAAGCTACTCGGCTCCTCAATCTAGTTCTAACTCGTACAGCGCTCCTCAATCTAGTCATAGCAGTAGCTCTAGTCAGCCTAGTTATTCTGCGCCTGCTGCTTCGTCTTCAAGCTATTCAGCACCATCTCAACCAAGCTATTCTTCCTCATCATCGTCGTCGCACTCCAGTGGACAACAATCTGGCTATAAAGCTGATCCTGGACAAAACGTTAAGGTTGACTATTCTGGGTGGAAGCCCCTCAATGAAGGCCAATCTGCTCCTGCTCCATCTTATGACGCTCCCGAAACTCCTATTCTAACCATTGAAAATGCCTACAGCGCCCCGGCATCGAGCTATAGCCCTCCTAGCGACTCTTATGGCGGCCCTGAGCCTATTACTGCATCACCCAATGTCGACAGCTATGGATCTCCACAAGCCGCCCCAACTTACTCTGCTCCAGCCTCATCATCTTACAGCTCGTCTGGATCAAGCTCTTCGTCATCTTACAGTGCCCCTTCGTCTTCTGGGTCACAAGATTCGTATGGATCCCCCAGTGCCGCCCCAGTACAGTCAAGTGGAGGCAGTTATTCTGCTCCTGCTCAATCGTCTTATGGATCCAGTAGCTCTTCTAGCTCAACCTATTCGTCCCCAGCACAATCATCTTACGGCGCAAGCTCTTCAGATGCCTCAACAGACACTTATGGATCACCCAGTGCCAGCCCAGTTCAATCATCTGGTGGCAGTTATTCCGCTCCCGCACAAGCCTCATACGGATCTAGCAGCTCTTCTGGTGCACAAGATTCTTACGGATCACCAATCCAATCCAGTGGAAACTCTTACTCAGCCCCAGCTCAATCATCTTATGGATCAGCATCATCGAGCAGCAACTCTGGATCCCAAGACTCCTACGGTTCTCCAAGCTCTTCTCCTATCGTTGCTGCCAGCAGCCCCTCTTATTCAGCTCCAGCTCAATCTTCATATGGATCATCCTCTGGCAGTAGCTCTTCTGGATCTCAAGACTCCTATGGATCCCCAAGTTCTTCCCCTGTCGGTTCTGCCAATACTCCCTCGTATTCAGCCCCGGCTCAATCCACATATGGATCATCTTCTGCCAGCAGCAGTTCTGGATCTCAGGATTCGTATGGTTCTCCAAGCTCTACCCCTGTTGGATCTGCAAGCAGCCCTTCCTACTCAGCCCCAGCCCAAGCCTCCTATGGATCTTCTTCAAGCAGTAGTTCAGGATCTCAAGACTCATACGGCTCCCCAAGTTCTTCCCCTGTTGTTTCTTCCAGTAGCCCTTCCTACGCAGCTCCTGCCCAAGCATCATATGGATCGTCATCTAGCAGTAGTTCTTCTGGATCGCAAGACTCCTATGGTTCACCAAGTTCCTCTGTCGTTTCGGCTAGCAGCCCCTCCTATTCGGCCCCAGCCCAAGCTTCCTATGGATCTTCATCAAGCAGCAGCTCAGATTCACAAGACTCCTATGGCTCACCCAGTTCTTCACCCGTTGCAACTGCTAGTGTACCCTCCTACTCAGCACCTGTTCAATCCACATATGGATCTTCATCTGGTGGTAGCAGTTCTGGATCCCAGGATTCATATGGTTCCCCTAGCTCTGATCCTGTTGTGTCTTCTAGCAGCTCCTCATATTCCTCGCCTGCTCAAGCCTCATATGGATCTTCCTCAAGCAGCACCGCAGACTCGCAAGACTCGTATGGCTCTCCCAGTGCTTCCTCTGCCTCTCAAGGAACAGATTCTTACGCAGCTCCTGCCGACCAGTCCACTTATGAATCATCCGAGACCCTTATCATTTCTCCTGATACACCTGTTTATTCTAGTCCTGTTCCTGTGCCCTCGTATGGATCCGTTGGACAACTCATTAGCAACACCAAGACTTACTCTGCTCCAGACCAAGAACCTGCTGCATCCTCCCAAGAAACATATGGATCACCACAATCAGCCCCTGTAGCCCCCAGCCAAAACACTTATGGTTCACCAGCTTCATCATCCAGTTCCTCTTCTTCGTCACCAAGCCAGCCCACATACGGGGAAGAGCCTCAGAGTCAGGAGACTTATGGATCACCCAAGTCATCACCGGTTGCTTCCTCCAGCTCTTCTTACTCATCACCAAGCCAGCCTACCTACAACGAAGAGCCTCAGAGTCAAGAGACTTATGGATCGCCCCAATCTTCGCCAGTTGCCTCTTCCAGTTCCTCTGACTCATCGCCCAGCCAACCCACATATGGCGAGGAACCTCAAAGCCAGGAAACCTACGGATCCCCTCAATCCTCTCCTGTAATCTCATCTAGCTCTTCCTACTCTTCTCCAAGTCAACCTACTTATGGGGAAGAACCTCAGAATCAGGAAACCTATGGATCACCCCAATCCTCTCCCGTAGCTTCGTCGAGCTCCGGCAACTCTTATTCGGCCCCTAGTCAGTCAACATATAGTGCTGCTACACCATCTGAGCCCGAATACTCTGCACCTGCACCAAGTTCCAAGAGTCCCAGCTCTTATGGAGCCTCAGAGGCGGCAAGCGACAATAGCTACAGTGCACCTGAAGCTGCAGCATCTTCTGGCTCGTACTCGTCCCCTTCTGAGGTAAGTTCCAATTCCTACCAGGCCTCATCTGCGATCCAATCTGTAGATGAGTATGGATCGCCTTCTGAGTCCAGCATTTCTTACGCAGCCCCAGATCAGCAAGAGACTTATGGAAGTCCAGAAGCTCGTGTTGAAGACAGTTATGGTTCGCCTTCTTCTCCCTCTGCCTCATACGCTGAACCATCGGTTGCTAGCTCAGATTATGGCGCCCCAGTAGAATCAAACGCCGCTTTGGTCTCATACTCAGCAGTTCCCGAAACGGACACCTATTCTGCCCCCATTGAGGAACCACTTTTCGATGGTTATGAGGCACCTGAAGAATATGGAGCCCCCCAACAGCCAGAATACGGGTCCAAAATAGAAGTTGATGCCAGCCCTGCCCCAGGAGAATACCAATCGACTGGAAATGTTGCTCAGTTGGCTGAAGATAACCAAAGTGGATCTGTGTACGTTCAACCAGATTCCAAAGCCGAGGAGGATTTGTTCTACATTTACTACCAAGAGCCCAAGGAGACATCTCCCAAATTTCAAGAGCCTCTTTACTACAGTTCAACTAACCTCAAAGCCCGCGCTCGCAAAGTCCGTGCGAACACGAAGGATGACACGAAGAAAAGTCAAGCTAGCCTAAAGATTGAGATTGGTGGAAAAGAGCATGGCTTCTCCCATGATTTGGAGCGCAGCAGCAGCAGCTAAGTTGGACATTCCGACTTCTAATTTTCGAGCATTTTCTCTCTTTGAGTCCACCAATAATTTCGAGGATATTCTTGCAACGTTTTCCCCTCATCCTCCATGTTGGAACTCGAAACACGTGTACTACATCAAAAATAATCTGGTCATATCGAGTCTCAAGTGCCATGACCCCATTCAACTCTTATGGCGACATTCTTTAAAACTTGTTACCTTTTTATCAAGCCATTACTTACCTATATATATGTTTGCCTATTTATTCGTTACACCACTGCTTATTTTTTCGCCTCTCCATGTTGGGAGAAACCCCCGGTCATAATTAATTCGTGGGACCGTGCTCAGCCTGGTGCTGGGAGATTTGGGATACCTGATAATAAATTGCTGGCCAACACTTCCGATGTGTTTCATTCTCTCTTTTGAATCTTGATCCATTCATTGAACCCCTAATGATGATGGTGCATTCATTTTCCGAGGCGACAAGATGAGATTTCGCTTGGCCAATTGCACCATTTTCATGGGCTGTTAGACGTGTAAATTGGCGATTCTCCTCTCGCTTTGGTTTCAACGAGATTGGAAGATGTGCAGTACGCTTGACACATGTTTGCAAAATCTGACAATTGATTCCCTAATGGTTCAAGAAAACCATTTGAACACTCTAAATTCATTTCAAAGTGCCGAGCAAGCGACAAATGCAGTAAAGTGGAATAAGAAGAACTATTTGTGCTCGCTCATTTTCAAGGTCAAAAGGACGGGGTTCTCTAAGGCAAAGTTTTTGAGCCCCTTCAACAAAAAAGGTTTAGACAATGAGAACTAGAGTTTGTGGGTCGGCATTGACTTTGGGCTAAACCATTAAGAAGAAAACCATACGGGTCTATTTTCATGGTAGGTTCTTGACATTGAATATCAGTCACTTTTGCAAATCATCGTTGTCAAAGCTCACACTGTATTAACTAACTAGAGGCATTTTTCTTCCTCATGTCTACGCATGAATCCGTCATGTTTGTACTTTTAACTCTTTGAACGATCGGCAAAGCTTGGGATCAAACCAACAACAAAGCAGATTGACCAACATCAAGGTGATAGCTTGGAAATACGAATCAATTGATGTGGGCAAGGTTTTGGTTTTTCAACATATCTTTGAGGTTGCGGTTGATTGAGGGACGGTGAAACGGGAAAAAAAACAATATTCCTTTCAAGTCCAAAATGAAGGTTCGGCTTGTATCTAAAAAAAATCAAGATTTAAAAAAAATCAAGCTCTGTTGAAATGGGCCAGACTAGAAAAGAAGTTTTTCAAAATTTATAGATCTTGGCGCTTTTCCTTTTACAAGACTTGAATCGTAAATTTCATGACGCTTCACGCTTGAAATTTAACTTTTAATATAAACTCAAAACTCGGTTGAGATGCAGCGCAATGCAACTCCAAATTGAAAGTACATAATTGTAGAAGCCATTGACTAGTGTGCAGCTTTCTCAGATTACAAAGGCCGCATCCCTTTTCAACAAAATCAGTGAAAACCATTTGACCTCTGAGTAGTGTTTGAAAATACTTCTCATGACTTATCTAGGCAATCACCCAAGACACAAAATGGCGCCCATTTCTGTACATCGATCGACTTTAGGTGGTCCCTACAACTACAATAAAGATTGGCAAAAGAAAGACATCGCTCTTGTTTTTGTTTCAAAAGAGATTCCAAAACATACAACATCTAGGTCGACCGAATGACGAGCACGGATTCGACCTCACCTTGAATAACCGGAAGATGGATGGAAACTACCGAAAGCACCTCAAGGGAGGTTAACTCCCCAATGATTCATCGGGAATACCATTTTATGGATGGCTCTTTTGTATGAGTTCATGAGGTTTCGTTTTCGTCATTAGTTACAAGCAGCATGTGAATAAGAACAATAGAGCAAAGCAAGATGAAGCAATCAATGGCATGGACACGTCAAATCTAATAGAGAATAAGTCCCTCGTTGTCTTGAGGGATTTTTCCAACCCATAAGAGGATAAGATGCGTGGCCATAAAGCCGTGGGTAGAGTGGGTTGATATCCAAGGATGACCCTCGCTTTCTCAATGGAAAAGTAATGCGTCACCGTGATCTGAAATTGGACGCTACCAAGGTCAGAAAAGAAGCTTCGAGCAGTTCGTAGAAGTTGGCTGGTTAAACAATTTAATCGTTGCCCAGAGCCAAAATTGGGCACCTCTTAACGAAAAAGCCCCCTGTCACTCTCAATTGGCCAATCAACGAGTCAATGAGGATATCGAGGTTGCGAGAGACGAACTTAGATTTATTTGATTCTCACCTTTTTGGCCTCCATAGGTGTGAGTCCCCAAAATGGGAGTGTGAACGATTTTCCAATGACTTTGGATAGAGCATGAAAAATCCCTGCGATCATGATGATGAAGATCGGTGGCACTTCTAGCAATGGGTTCAGAAACCTGCCCTCCAAAGCGACGTTCAAGGGATCCAGGAAGTACCTTAAGTTGGTGGGATTACCATCACTGATGGAAAAGATCTGTTGGTCAGCTTGGCACGAATTTCCAGGGCACAATAACGCATTGACTGCCTGTAAACAGAAGATGGATTGTTTCTTCTGACCTAGTTTCAATAACAAAAAAGGCACCACTTACTTTGACATGCGCTTGGACAACATTGTCAATGTGAACCAAGTCGATCTTGAGATCCGATTTCAAACAGTATGCCAAGTTCAGTAAGCCCGATTTGATGGCTGTGATCGATCTGGGCAGCATGGCCTTTTCGTTGGGTCCGAAAACGCCACCCAGTCTGAGAATGGTTTTCCTCATCGTGGTCGTTGATGGTCTTTTCAGAACCATTTGCTCCGCTTCGTATTTGGTTCTCGAGTATTCATCTAGAAACCCTTGGTCGGGTTTGGGAATGTCAGATTCTTTGCCATTGATGATCTCATGACCGCGAAAAGCCACATTGAGAGTGGACGTGTAAACTGTTGAATAGAAACCCCACAAATGCGTTAGAATGATTTAAGATGTGCATCAAAATACCATGTGTGCGGCTTCATAACAATGCCAAGCACGCACGTCTCAATTTTGCCATTGTTCAAAGTCAATCAACGACCATCTTGAAAATATACTTACCCAATGCCTTCACATTGGCCTCTTCACATGCCTCCAAAACCGACCGAGTTCCTTCTACATTCACTCTTTGAGTGATATCATCAAAGGCCGGAAGGTTGGAGGTCCCAAAAAGGCCATAACCAGCCGTGTGAATGACTGCAGTGATCGTGTACTCTTTGAGGACTTGAGTGAGTCTCTCCTGGTCACAAATGTCACCCAAAGCGATCTTGATATTGGCTGGCAAACTGAATTTGATCGCTTCGTTGTCGTGGATATCGTATAAAATCACCGTCACTCTTGGATCTCGACTTAATGATAGAGCTATATTGTAGCCCACATAGCCGCAACCACCTGTGATTAGAATATTTCGTCGAGTTAGTGGCATGCTGAACGATCAATATCCAACTGAAAGTACGAATGCCTCGCGAAATCCTTAAATTACGGTTGGGTAAACGTTCATGCAATTGGAAGATCGAAGATTCATGGAAATTCGAATTCTGCGCACCCAATGTTTGCTAATCTCCCATATGCTTTTTGTCTCTCGAAGATAATGCTTGTTATTGTTACCAGTTCGTCCTCATTTATGGTAGTTATCTTTGGTGTCATTGGAATTGGAAGCGCCTTTTTCGGGGGTGAACAAATACGCAAAGTAAACGTCGGGATGAAATTCTTGGAATATTTACCCAAAACTTTTTTCAAATCCAGTTGATCCCATTGCGACGCAAGAAGATGCATTTGTCGTAAGGCTAACATTGTCTCAATTGACAAACGATGGTCATTTCCTGGAATCTATGGGCTATTTTGATCAATACAGTGAAATAATAATGTGTTGCCTGCCAGGATGTTGGCTTTTTCTGAAGAAGAAAATGCAGTTGCCTAGAGTAGAGGCAACATGAAAAATTTCTGCATTCCACAGAAGAGCCAAACAATGGCCCTGAAAAATTCGCGACACATTGACTGACCTCTTCCCTTGAAAAGTAGTCATTCCGCTTATCAGATTACCTTCCTCTGGAGCAGAAACCATGGAAATTAACCCCTCCATAGGTTTTATGAAGAAAGATATGCAATATGATTGTGCTAGGTGATTATTATCACTCCATATATTGCCGTGAACATTTGTACTCATGAACCATTCCTTCTCCAAAGTTGAGAAGAACAAGACATTTCTCACGACAACTTCAAAGTGTTGACAAAATGTCGGTTTGGATCGTCATTTGTTTGGCTGTAAGTGTTGCATTGGTTCAATCCCGTCCCCAACTTCAGCTCAATGGATTTACACCCGTCAATCTCTACGACTCGCCCCCTGGTTCCTCAAATTCATACAGCTCTCCTAGCCCTACAAACGTCAACTCTTATTCAGCACCAAAACCTCCGAGTGTTTCCTATGAACCATCCAATCCTCTACCCCCTCCTCCACCATTGCCCCCCATAAAAACATATATCAAGGAAATTCCGTCCTTGTCCACTTATGGATCGTCCTCCTCCTCCTCTTCGACCTCTTCCTCATCAGGATTTAGTGGTTCAGGATCATTCTCGTCAGCGAGTACCAATAATCCCGCCATTATTCGATCCAATTTCAACGCCCCTACCAGTCCTGAAGACGAATGGGATTATGCCTTTGAAACGGCCAATGGGATCAAACAAGAAGCACGTGGTCAGATTCGAATCATTGATAACAAACCAGTGGTAGTCATGGAAGGATCTTATTCTTACACTGGCCCTGATGGCCTTTTGTATGAAGTGGAATGGTACGCAGATGAAACAGGATTCCATCCGTCGGCGCCATTTTTGCCTCAACCAGTTGAGATTCCGTTTCCGGAACAACGTGCAGCTGTCGAAGAGCAGATCCGGTTTGCACGTGAGCAAGAAGCTTTAGGCGTGTCTTTCAGTGAAGAAAAATCTGGGTTAGCATCTAATTCAGACGTGCTGCCCAATTATCAGTCATTTGGAGGTACTTATTATCTAAAGTGACACTTGAGGAGATAAGTATCAGGCTTGGAAATTTTATTTCAAGGACTAGGATTTCACAGAATCTTTGTTTTGGAATACTGTAAGCTATTTAACGGCAATATGACACAAAATTCAATGGAAAAATAAAAACGTCAAAAGTTATTGAATAAGCCTTAATAATATCACATGTAGGAACGACAACCAAATTTCTTTGTGAAATTCAACTCTCAGCAAACGAATTGACCTTCGTTTGCAACAGTGTGCGGACTTAAAATCTGAACAAAGTTGGTCTAAGATAACTTCATCAAGTTCAACAAGGAGAAACCCTTTGATGGTGGAGGTGGTGGTGGTGGTGGTGATGGCGATACCCTGATCTTTCCGCCTCTTATTGGCTGCATACACAGTGATGCAAAAGAACCAAGATGAGCAACCTTTTCAGAATGGTTGCGTTCAGATTTATTTGATCCATTCTGGATTATGGTTTCCACCATTTGATGGGATCATCCGCTAGAGAGGCGTGCATACAAGTTTATGTCAAAAATTCGTTGAGTAACAAGTGTTAAAAGTATGTGATTCTGATTTCCTTTTTGTGTATTGAAGGTTAGAAAAAGCACAAATCTTGCTTGAAATGAATATGAAAATTTATAATTTGAAAAGCAAGTTTCTCCTTTGCTTGCCGCAGGTTTCAAGGTTATCAAATCCTAGAACTCTTTCTAAATCTTTGAGATTAGATCTACGTGCCTGCATTCATCAAGAGAAAACTTTCCTAATTTGTTCGAAGATTGAGAAAAAGGTATAAAAAAGAAGGTTTTCGTTCCATTTTTGTTATAAGAATCCGATGAACGCATATACTTTGAATCATAAATAGAGCTGAATATTTTAGGTTAACTTTTTGGGCAAATTATGACATAATTAGGTTGCCCAAAATTACGTGTTTTTTTTTTTTAGGTTGAGTAGATTACACCTTTTACAATGGCTTTTCAGACCAAATTTTGCCTTTTATCTATTGTTTTTCAGCACTTTACTCTTGGCAAGAGTAAAAGCAGTTGAGCAGAGACAAAGGCCATGAAAATTTTATTTTGAAAAATGGCAGTATAGAAAAGTTTGTGCCAGTGAAATTTGTTAAGCGGCAGAATATGGCAGAAAGTGGCAAAAAATGCGACCAAAAAACCCAGATCAAAAATTGTCGACCTAAACAAGGAGATCGGCAATTTTGACAGAAAATTGTCGACCTAAACACGGAGATCGCAAATTTTTTACCTTAAAACGAGTTCAGAAATTTTTGACCTTTAAACGAGTTCAGAAATTTTTGACCTAAAAACGAGTTTAAAAAATTTTCGACTTAAAAAAAGAGATTGAAAATTTGCGCCCTAAAAACGAGATGAAATGACTGAAAACGAGACGAGAGAAAAAGATGACTTCAAAAAATGACAGTGAGCGCCCTTAATTGGCAGTATGTCGGCCTGAAACCACCTGATAAAGCTAATTCGGTATGTTGATGGGATGAAAAACATTGTGGCTCCCACTCTTCTCCTTTCTTCCTTTTTTTGTTTTAAAGACACTAGGGTAATTTTCAAGTGGGCGTAGTCAAATGACTTTAGGGTGAGAAAAAAGTTAGTTTTAGGTGGAAAACTTAGTTTTAGGTAAAAAATTCCTGAAAAAGGCGAGAAAAAAGTTATTTTTAGGTTGGAAACTTCTTTTTAGGTAAAAATTGCCCAAAAAAAGGCGTTTTAGGTTAAAACCTAGGTTTTTATGTAAAACCTAAAATATTCAGCCCTAATCATAAGGATAAACATGTATTTTTCTCGTCAACAAAAAGCATAAAAAGAGCTTTATTATAGAAAATTCTCTTGTGAGCAGGACCGGAAGAGGGTTTGTGGATTGTTGGGCTTTAGAACTAACAAATGCCACATTATCAATGTATCAATCTCTACATTGAAGTGAAAGAAATTCAAACAAGTATGCACGAGATCGAACTCACCATCTCTATGGCTTATGGTGATCTTAGGGTCCTACTTTTCTTCTTTAAGCCAAAATATGCCCTTATGTGTAGAAGATCTGCACAGAGCATTTTCTTCATAAAATTATGGTCCTAGTTTATTAATCAAACACTCCATTCACCTTTTATTTGAATACCTTAAACCAGGAACCCCTGAAAGGGGTGGACACGAACTCCGATTTTTGAAAAAATGGTATGAGGCCGAGGCCATATTTTGACACAATGTCATTTATTCCTTATTAACGAGTAAAACTGTTGAACATGCATCTTGAAAGCATTCAGGTTAACTTTTTGTGTTAATATTTATTGACTAATTGTTCTTTACCTTGATTTCAGAGGTCCCAGCACTCCTTTTACTCGTCTCATGAACTTTTGACATTCAGCTCTCCAAAGGATTTTAGTCCTCTTAACAATCAGGAAAATACATAGATGGAATCTTGCTTCACATTAGAGAGGTGGACAGTTCCTCAAATCGGCACTAGAACGCCACCTGGTTTCAGTGTTTCCAGTTTTTGAGGTGGTGACTTCCCTTCAGCGCCATGTAAGATATTGCAATGCTCGGCCTTTTTGGTGGTCAGTTACTCGACCATGCTAATCCGAATTGAGTTTTGGATGCAAGCCCTAGAAACCAAAAACATTGATTAATTTCTGTTCATAATGAGTAATTTTGTGTTCAAAATTTTGGAGAGACTGGAGGAGCTTTGATCATGGTAGTTTTTGCAACGATTGTGGCGCAGCCTGAGGAGCCTACAAGGCTCAAAAATCGTGTCAGTCCTTTACACGTCTCGTGAAACAATGCTAAATAGAAGTATCTGTGGTGATATCTGGAGGGTTACTCCTCTCCCATCCTCATCAGCACCTCCACGACGCAGGAACCATTTCTATAGGAAAATGAAGGAATGAGAATAGTCTCATTTTGAAACAAGATGGAGTCCAAGTCGGAGATGTTGTTGGCTATAACTATTGAATGGCTCTTTTGACGGTTCTGGATCAGATCAGCCATCTGATCCTGATTGGAATTGGAACAAAGGCAATCACGACGTCCTTGAGACAAAATAAGTGAAAAACATGAGGATTAAATCCTGGATTGTGGATTTGATTGAAAATGTTTCAAGTCTTGGGGCTCAAGAAGGTCAGGACCACGCAGGACTGGGGCTAAGGGTCCTTCAGGACCAGAGGATCATGTCTTTTCATTGCAGGGATAGGCTCTACGTGCTTGATAGGGTTTGATTGATCTTCTTAGTTCTTAGATCCCTTTGTCCAGGAATTAACAATCAAATTGAGTCAAAAAATCCACACAATTCAATCTTGGTGGGAGCATTTCATTCTCAAGACTTTGAGAGGGTCCATGTAATCCGGGTTAGACTGTCAGATCACCAATTTGGGCTGACTGAGTCAAAAGGCAAATCAAAATATTGGGCCCATCCATTGCTAGTAGCCACACCTGATATGTTTCGAAGTCATCTTAATTTGTTCTTCATTTGATCGAATTCTTGACACTGAGGACTTCTTCTTTCTTTGTTCTATGTGGACCTTAATGCGAACGCAGATTCCTCTTGGACAGGAACCAAATTTACCCCACAAACTCTCCTCCGGATCAAAACGGGGATTTTTATCACGCTCATCCATTAGACAACTTGAACAACCTAAGAATATCTTACCTGTCCTTGAATTATCCTGAACTAAAAGACACAACCATATAATAAAAGAACTTTGAGGATGGACCATCATTTATAGAACAATGCCAAGGTGACACAACCAAAAACAAACTTGATTTCATACAAAGTTTGGCATGTGTTAGTTAAGTTCAGGATAATACATGGATGGGTTCAATTGTAAGTTCAAAGATATCAATAAGACGTTCAAATCGGATAATAGATAAGCTCGGAAAACCCCGCTATTTTGTTGCTGATAATTCAAGGAATGGTAAGATATTCTTAAGTTGTTCAATGGATGAGCATAAAGAAACTCCCCGTTTTGGTCCGTGGGAAAGTTTCTTCTTAATCCTTTGGCGCAAAAGAGGAATTTGGGCTCAGATTCTGGTCCATATTCTTTCTTTTTGCTGTAGTTAGGTCTATCACTTCCGAAGGTTGTAGCCGGTAACCTAGTCATCATCAGACTTCATTTGATCACTTTGATCGTCATCTTGTAGAAAAGACACCTTCCTTGTGGGGGGGTTCATTCGCACTCCATGATGTGGTCATTCATTCATTTACTATTTCATTCACTCGTTCATGGCTGAACTTAATGTCTTCGAAACACCCACATCAGACTAATTTTGGGGCGTGGGGTTGACCTTTACCAAGGCTAGGACTTGGCTGGACCCGCTTGAAACACAGAAAACCCCGATTGGCGCACTATCTTTAGGACTCTTGGTCGATTTCCGTTTGATTTTCCACTCCCAACATGGCCGTTTGTACTTCTTGTTTACTTACGAACTCTCGGCCTCATCCGTGTGAGGTTGCGAGCTAGGAAATTCCGCGAGTTCGTATCCAGTATTTATACTATTATATAGGTTATCCCTGCTTAAACACAAAAACCACCTCAATATAAGAGGTTGCGTGTCCGACTTTTCTCTTTGTATCCCCGCCGCTCGGATTCCGGAAAAAGATCGGCAATCTCCACATCCTGTCCTGTCATCCCCTCTCTCATTGGCTGACTGCCATTTCTCCACCAATCGGACGTCGTGTAACAACTCTCCGTCAAACTGTCTTGATGACGTCTAGCTTTAAGCCATCGACGAAGCTGCTGATGATCCATTCAGCCATCCAGTTCCAACAACACTGAAACACTCATTGAGCTCTGTCAAGTCCGTGACTTTCAACTTGAAATATCTCTCGATCCCGTGATATCTCCGAATAACCATGGTAAGAATACTTCTTCCCAAAGGTCTTAAGACTATTCTTCTCATGAGATATCATTCATGTTCTTTCTAGCCTGGACCCGCGAGTAGCGCCACCAATGTGGGTAGTGGGAGTCGCTCTCCTAAAGCCGCATCTCCACGAGCGGGTAGTGGCGGCACGTTGAAGCAAAGGAAACCCGTTTCAGCGTCTGCCCGTACTTCGACCACCACGAGTCGGGCTGGAGGCACGAGCTCCGGAGGATTGTGGAGGTTCTACACGGACGATTCGCCCGGAATCAAGGTGTAAGTCCAATGGTCTGATACGACACTTGAACAGATGAAAAATGTTGGTTGAAACTGCGGATCATATTTGATTTTGATGAAAAAAACATCGGTGTTTGAAAGTTTCGGCCACATCCAATATTGGGTTACATTGTTGGTACATTGATCTGAAATATGACGAGAATCGTCTCTTCTTTTTATTTGCTTACAACTATCTTCTCGTGCACAAATCAACCAACAAATTGTAATTTTTAATGCAATTTAAAATCCACTCGTGTATTTTCGTGTTTTTTTTCTAGTGGACCCATTCCCGTGTTGGTGATGTCTTTGTTGTTCATCGCATGCGTGTTCATGCTCCACATTTGGGGCAAGTACAACCGTGCTTAAACTTAGGAGCGGTCGGAAGCGCCCGGATGCGGTCTTATACTAGCCACCTTGGAGCCGTAGCCGGGTAGATTGAACGCTCTGCTACACAAACAACATTCTTTAATCGACTCATCCCAAAGCATTTTGAATCAATCCGTCTCTTTTCGGTTGGAAGAGGGTCCGATTGAAGACTTATTTGCACTCGCTGCTCAACGAATGATCAGCACCTACATCTTTGTTATATAATTATATGAAGCCCTCCGGTTTATGCCAATAAATCTACTTGTAAACTGAAATGGTTGAAGTTAATTCTAGAGCTCGAGGATTACTCATGTTTTTTAAAGGATAAAAAGCCATGAAATTTTTTGATCATCATGTACTAGAAGCCTTTTCAAGCCCTAGTTTGGGAAGAAGGTTCAAAAAGAGGGGTTCTACCTTTGATGAATTTCCCATTTGTTGAGCACAAATTCAGTTGTAATAATCACAAGACACATTAGACTGGCGGCAAACACAGGACCTAAACTCCTTACGATGATATCACGTCATCAATACCTTGGATTCCAATTCAAAATAGTTCTGATCCGCCCATGAAATTTCTGTCGCCTGAATTTTTAGGTTTATTTTAAACTATGCTAGATTTCTGTAACTTCGCCTTAACAAATAAATAACTTGATTTAAAAATTCTACGAAGCTCGAAAATTTTGTGGTAGGTCGGCACTGATCTGATACGACAATCCAACCTTGATTCAGAACAAAAAAGCCCAAACCATACCGAATCAAAATGATCCTACTTATTTTTATATACTAGTTCTTTGGATTGAACCAAAAGTAACCGAAGACCTGCTTGGCCTGTTAAAAGGTAAGTATTTTTTGCAAGCTTGCAATGGAGGAACTAAATTTGAAGCCCGGTACAAAAATCACGGAAAGATCGCCAAGAAACGGATCTAGTAGACAAGGTTAGAGGGGAAGATGAGTTCCAAACTTTGGGCTGAACGTTGTCGTTTACTTCGTACGGCCTTCAAACAGTTTTCCAACCGCTAACTAAATTACACTTCATTATGTCAGAGAATGAAGGCTGAAATGACAATTCACTAATTATTTACAATGATTTTAAGAAAGCTGATCCTTTGCTAGAACACCGGAAGAGAACTGTTTAGGTCCGGACCAAAATGAAAGTGCATGAAGTGACAATTGCAGTGAGGAAAGTTGCTTGTTAAAATGTCAAAGGGTACATCGAATAGTAAAATTTTCCAGTTTTCTATCAAGCCGAACCCAATGCACAACGTGGATCAAAGGACCACCGCTTTCAAGGAAATGACGATGACTCGGTATGAGCTCCGTAAGATGTATTTCAGCTCCAAAACCTATCAAGGCATGAATAAACCTCGGATAATACTCCTACCAAGAAGCAAAGAGCATCCGATGGTGCGGGTGTGAAGAACACCACCACACACCCACACAAGTAGGGCGTTCGTTCGTTTACTTCAGCTTCTTCTTGGGTCGGATGTTGGAGGTGTGTCCGCAGGACTTCTTCCGGCAATTGGTGGCTCTGGGGTGGAGACGAGCGTAGCACTTACGGCAAATCATCTTGTCGGCGTTGTACTTTTGGGCCAAAATCCTCAAAGAGGGCTCAATGACACCACCACGCAGACGGAGCACCAAATGGAGAGTGGACTCTGAAATGACAACCAATTCATAGGATACTTTGATCTCAAGCTGAATGTCTTGGTCGGTCATTTGACTCTCGTCTGACAAAGACATTCTTTGGCGATTAGACGATTAACCGTTCATGATCTAACAAGAGACTCGAAATTATAGTATTACCAATCTAGCACCCTGAAAACTTATGTTGCTTTGACCCCATCATCAATCAAAACCTTCCAAGTACTCCAAACCAAAACTTATCCTACCAAACATAATATTTACTTTACATTAGAATTTTTTGGCGCGCACACAATGAAGGATGACAATTGTTTCACAAACCTTTCAATTTCAGGTATTACTTTGAATTAACATCCCCAAGAACGAGTTGGCAACCAACTATTTTACCGTTTAGGACATATTTTCAATATCTTTAAATAAGACTTATGTTAAGAGTAATGTCAAAATCTCAAGAAAATCAGGAAAAGCAAGTTCGCATCTTATTCGACCGAAGAAAAGTACCCTCGAAGTAGGTTTTGATCCTTACTCCACTTCTCATGAAGCTTCAATCCCCCCTTTTAACTTACCCTTTTGGATGTTGTAGTCGGATAAGGTTCGTCCATCTTCCAATTGCTTGCCAGCAAAGATCAAACGTTGCTGATCTGGAGGAATGCCCTCCTTGTCTTGGATTTTAGCCTTGACATTCTCAATCGAGTCTGAAGGCTCCACTTCCAAAGTGATGGTCTTGCCCGTCAGGGTCTTCACAAAGATCTGCATCTTGACGGTGCGCTCTAAGGGATAACATAAAATCAAATTCAGTCCATAATCCCAATACATTCATCAAAATCGGGTCCAATCCAGGAATGCCCAGGGTCTTGGGTATCTTCTGGAGGGATTTCATGGCGATGGAAGGGTGTAAAAGAGGGATTCGAGGGCGATTGAGACGATTCTTACCTTAACAGACACCAGTGCACAGATCCAAAGTTCAGAGGTAAAAGGAAGTTGACAGCTGATTCTCAAGATGAACAGGAAACGGAGGGAATCAAGAAAGCACAAGGCAATGAGAAAAAAAATATGCAGAACCGACGACACCCTTTACTTAGTTTTGAGGTTCTTGACAAATGATGATATGCGCTTTGATTTAGTTTAGAAAGGTAGCATACAATCAAAAATAGAACTCACTATGTTTCAATAATTCAAAATTTCTCAAAAAAACAGTGTTACTTAAAAAGGCGATTTTGGAATTTAAATATTTATCCAACCTCGCTTTAAAAGCTGTTGGAGGATCAGCACCTACATATTCCTAACGAAGACTGATTCTAAACTGAAAATTCAGAACATTCTAAATTTCGAAATAGATGCACCTCTGACCCAAATTCCCATTCACTTGCAGGCGCCACTTGATATAAAAATAGCTCGCGATGAAAAAAATACCCAAGTTGCCAAGGACTAACAATTTTTTTTATTTAACGTCAATTACCTTAGATCAGGGGTCAGCAACCTGTGAGCCCGGGGATGGTCTTGGCTGGGCCCAGGAAAGGTCAAAATATTGGGTCCCACTCCCAGAGCCATCCTTAATACATACTCGTGGGCCCCGAGCTCTTTGATGATTGAATTGTGCCATAGGTTTTCATTGAAAATTTTAAGCGCTTAAAGATAAGGGTGCTTCTTTCTTGAACAGGTTTAGAAAACGGAAGCAACACTTGGCAAATTTGTCCTTGAAATTTCCTTGATGACAGGCTTCATGTAGAGAGTTGGATTTCATGATTATAACTATTCACCCTACCTACTACCCCGCATAAATAATACTTGATTGTTCATAAAATAAACGAGTGTATTTCAATGAATGAATAAGGTTTGTTTCTCCGGTCAGATTTGAAATCCGGGCTCCATGTCGATGAGGTCGAGATCGTTGCCAAACTTCTCTTTGCGTTTGCGTTTGTTTTGGGAAGGTAATTCGCCGGGGACCTCCAGATCAATGAACTTCTCCCGGATATCCGCCGTTTTAGCCGACTCAAAATCCGTGACTCCGTAAGCGCTCGTCATCATCGTTCGAAGATTACGCTCTTCTTGCGAGCCAAAACAGTATCCATTGGCCTTATCCACGTGATTCTTGACATTGAGCATCCGTTCCGCGCTATCAATGTGCAACGGGATGAAATTCACGAGACTGTAGTTCTGAATCAAGTCCGTCAAGGCTTCATTCATCTTCTTGTATTTCTTCACGAATGGATCTTCGCTCATGGCATCGAGCAGGAATTCCAAGTCCAGCACATCCGTATAGAAATCGATATTGAACTGAAGTCGTCCGTATTTCTCGATCAAGTCCACTTTACTCAAGATATTCACGTGGGGCAGTTCGATTTGCAACATGCTATTCAACGAGGTCAAACACACCGAGATGAACTTGGACGGATCACTACAATAATGCGAATCCACCATATTCACGCAACACAAACGCGTGCCAAACTTCTCTAATCGTCCGATGATATTCTTCATGGAGGGGTTATGGGTGTACAACTCGACTTGACCGGGACAATCGATGAGTAAATAAGTGTCTTTCACTTTCGTCACCCGACTTAAAAGCCAATCGAAATTGCGTTCCAAGAACTCCATGCAATACAAAAGTCCGCCATTGGGCCCTAATCGATACGCGTCCATGACCTCTTCCAATTGGATCAAGTCGCCCAAATCGATGCCAGCCTCATAAGGCACGTGATCATTGGCCGGATCCAAATTGATAATCGTGACTTGACGACCCAAATTGCGCAGAAATTGGGCCATGCCATGACAATACGTGGTCTTGCCCGAACCCGGCGGTCCGATGATGATCTGCCCGAAAATGGTGGGGCTCGTCATGATCGCGAATTAATGGAGATTTTCGCGGATCCAAGGTAAAATCTCGGTCCGGAAAGTGCCGATATCGAGATCTTTGAAGCCCAATGAGACGAGAATGGGTTTCGATTCGGATTGGAACAATTGAGCGATGACCTGAGCCAAGGCCGTGAGTTGGGCCGTTTCGGCGCCCAAGAGTAATTGGACGTCGTAGATGGGCGAGGAGCCCGGAATCAGGCTACTCGAGGCGTTGGGCGTGGCCTGAGTCACTTGAAAAAGCGTGCCGGGCTTGCTTAGACTGGTGAGCACCACGAGAATCCGGTCGGAAAAGCGCGAAACGATCCAATCCCAAGTCGCACCTTGATCCAAGAGCGTTTTCCGACGAGACAGAGTCGAGACCGGAAATGATGAGGCGGGTGAATGGGCGTGGTCTTCGGAGAGGGTTTTGGCAGGAGGAGGAGGAGGAGGGGACGAGGCACTCATGGTAACGTTAAACACGGAATCATAGTTCTTATTAAGACGGGGAATACGTGTTTTGATGGAATAGATGAAGGTTGGCCAGTTTATGGTCCTTCTCGGTCTTTGTTTTGGGTCAAAAAGCTGAGAGTAACTGAACTTGAAGAGCGAGAGACTGGGAGTCAAGGTCAACCTTGGCAACACTTGTGGAAAGGTTCCCGTAACTTTTGTTTTGATTGATAGCCATGAGAAATGGATAAGGAGAGGGTGGCTTAACGCAAAAGGTGAAGACTTTTTTGGCATTTTTCGCTGGTTTAGGCGATAATCTTTTTTAAAAATAGAATAGTTGTCAAAGTTTTGTTTTATTATGATTTATAGCGATGTCTGAAATCATCGGTATGGTTTGGAAAAGTTACCAAAAATAGTATTGTTTTCATAATTTTTTTCAGATTGTAATAAATAAGTGTTCGTGCTTAGGTTCGAATGAAGTAGAATATGATTGAAGTTGTCGGGTACAACACCTTGGTGGTTGAATAAAAGATTAAATGATGCACCGACAAAGCATTTTATTACATCCAACTTTGACAAAATAAAGAATTCAAATAATCGGGAAACGCTAAAAATTCAGTTGCGTGAACGATTTATTTCAGATCGTAACTAAATACAGGGTTTTTCCAAGTTGGTACAGTGTATCTTCTACTGCACAGACATCTAAGTACACAAAAAATGCAGACAATTTTGAACGTGGAAGAGTATTTCCAATAGTGTGGAGATTGGAACTGGTCCAACGGCAATTGACAGTGAGGCTCTGACAATGGGGTTGATATTTTAGAAACGAAATCACCGCAACTGCGTGCGATTGAACGAGACAGACAGATCGACAGACAAATAGACAAAGAGTTGGAAAAGAGGACATTCATTGCACAATGTCGTCTTTAAATTGTTCGCATGATGATTCGGCTTGATGATTTTGACGCCCGCCATACGTTTGTTTGCGTTCGTGGTTCAAACAATCTCATTGATTGAGAGCAACCTGATATATGGACGACAAAGATGGGTGGGTGGGTCTCTAAACTCAAAGTTAATACCGTATGTATGATTCTTCGTGACGTTTTTATCCATGGGAATTTTGCTTTGTGTGTAGTTTGTGGATTCGTAGTTTTCGAGTTTTCAAAGTTTTGGATGGCCAAGAGAGACACTCACGTTTTGTGTCAGCTTTGCGAAAAACGTGGACAGGCCAGTTTGAGGTTCGCATTTCGGGTGGATATTTGGGTGTTCTTCTATCACAGATCAATAAGTTTTTACTTGCACAATTTTGACCTTGTCCTTGCGTTTCTTGGCTTCGTACTTGGCCACGATCACCATGTTGGTGTAGGACCACAAATGGATGAATTTGATTGGATAGTGAAGGATGCCTTTCATGGTGATCCTTCGAATTGGCACACAATCCACGCCTTTCAACAAGAACAAGGTCTTCAGATCCCAGATCTTGACCACACCCGCACTTGAGCCACTTACCACAATCACATCGTTCAAGAACAACGAGCATAGATGACCTTTGGTGGCGATCCAATGCAACAGCATCTTCTCATCCAACATGCTCCACAACTTGATCATCTTGCCCTCTGCCGTGACAATAAGTTGATTGTACATGGCAATCGCATCAATTCGCCGCAAATTCCCCACCACCGTCCCAACACGGGTCTCTCGATCCGTATTGAACACCTGGATGATCCCCGAGTACGTGGGCGCCGTGACCAAAATGGCCTCTTTCCAAATGAGGTAGAGCGAATCAGCTTGGACCGAGTACGTTTGCAAACGGATCACTTGATCAATATCCCAGATCTCGACCGATTGGTTCGAGGGTAACAGAACCGCCATACGCTTCTCGTCCGGATGGAGCTTGATCTTCCTCACGCCCGATTCCGCATTGATGAACTTGTAGAGCTCGATGTCTAGCGTGGGCTCAGCACGCGCCAATTCGCCTTTCATCACGCCCAAGAGATACTCGAGATGACGTTTCCGCGTGATGGGACCTTCCTTGACATTGAACACCCACACTTTCTGACTGACGAACCCACCCACGGCAATTCGTTTCTCGGTGGCGTCCAAGCACAAATTGTCCTTCTTGACGGTCCCGAGGGTGGATCGGAGCAGAGCACGGAACTTGAAGGTCATGTCGTCGTGGATTTTGATCACGTAACCTTTGCCTTGAGTGTAGACGGACACGGAGCGACCCGAGGGTAAGAAGGTCCATACGATTGTACCGGATCGCTTGAAATGATTCTTGTTCTCAGACAGAGCTTGATGACGCCACACTTCTTTGAGTGTGGTCATTTTCCAATACAACTACAAGAAAAGGACAGACCAATTATTGATTGATCAATTAATTAGTGAGGGACAACTCAATCCAATTAAGATAAAAGGAATGACAGCCTTCATGGTTTGAGAAGGAATTCGTCGCTTTTTTGAATACCAATGGTTGCCGAGAAAAATTATAATGTCACGTTAAAATAGAGCAGCCATGAATACAAGGAAAAATGTAACAATGACTGTCAAGACAACCGAACGGAAATTGACTAACAAAAGATTTTTAGTTGGCGGACGTCCCTAATTTTTGTCCTTGCACATCAATTCTAAAGCTTCCAGTCATTATTTTTTGTCTAAATCGCGGATTGAATTTAAAGTTCATCCAAGAATTTGCTCTTGAGCTCAAGGTTTAAACGTAAAAGGATACAGGACAAACATAATGATCAATGGAGATATCCCACTTGCCGTCTAAAGCCACGCATCAAATAAAACTGACTCAAATTGACGTTCACCAATAACAGTTGATCAATGGATCTTTTTGGTATTGAACCGACAGATTGACATGAATTGTGTATTAAACATTAAGAAATTAATAAAAACTCTTTTTTTGTCACGAAACCCTCTGACTTTGATAGTAAAAAAACAGACCGAGAGCCACTTTCCTCAGAAGAGTAGGCGCCTGAGTAAGACCGACTTCTCGCATTTGGTACCAAACATCACTACAAAGTTAATAGCAACATTTTTTGAACAATCTAGCGCTCGCTTTACGTTTTTCCCCATTTTTTCTCTTTCTTTTAAATGTCAAGTGGGGAGATTAGAACAAACGAGACCCAACATTCTCAAACACATCATACTGTTTTTCTCTAGTGCAGGGATCGGCAACCACTTTGGCGTTATGGCCCACCAAATTCGACTTGAACGCTCAGGGGCCCACAAAACAGAAATTAGTGGGTTTAGGAACCCACAATCAAACAATAACAGAGCTTTGGGCCTACAAGTTCAGTACGGTAGATGGCTTTCGGGCCCACTAATTAGACGTTTTCCCATGGCTCCTGGGCCCACCGGTGGCCGACCCCCGTTCTAGTGGCTCTAAACAGAAGCTTGTCCGTCACTTACGTTCTTAAACACGTCTATATCGACCATGTCGCGCGTGGAGTTCAAGCGCGATAATAATCGGTTCCACCCGTTGAGCTCCATCAGTTGGGGCGTTTCCTTGGCCGTATTAACCACCACCTTCCGCCAAGTCTTCTGATGGCGAATATAACCCCGCCAAAGGCAACACACCTCCTCACACGTGCGCAAGGACACCGCATCCAAATAGGACAAGATCTGATCGGACAAATGGTACATCTGCCACTGAATCATCAACGTCAAGATATCGACCACGGCGGTCGAAGTCGCGGGTGTGGCCGTCGATCGCCGACCGCCATGATGCGACGACGGACTCCAATGATGCAAACCCGTGCTGCGACGCATCGATCGCAACAACGACGATTTGAGTCGCGGCTGCGGATACACGAATCGCCGAGAATGGAAGCAGTCATCGCAATCGTTGTGCTCAACCACCAAGGGATTATTCATCAGGGGACTGTCTTCCTCTTCTCGTTCCGGGTGTTCCTCATCGGGATCCCTTTGTTCGTCGTCCTCGGAGGCGTTGTCGATTCCCTCGGGAGCATTGGATCCTTCTTCGTCCTCGTCGTCCTCTTCTTCCGAGGCTAAAACGGCTCGAGCGGCCTCATCTTCGGGCCAAACGGGGGGTGGGGGTGGCGAAGGCTGGATCAAGGCCACCATGGGACCACCCTGATGGGCCATGGAGCTGGGATGGGCGACAATATCCGGGGCTCAGGCCTTCATAATGGTGAAGGGAAGGCCGTCAAAGAGTGGATCAAAAGGCGGAGAGAGACACTCTCGATTTCCGTAGGGAGGAGTAAAGGGATAAAAAGGTTCACTCTCGATTTCGTGGGTTTGATCCACGAGTTCCTGGGTTGGTTCCTCTTGGAGCTTTGCCTTGGTTCGTTCCTTTCTCCTTCCGTCCATGTATAATGTACTTCTAGCGTAGTTTATAAGTACACACGTACGCAGTGTTGCTACGGACTACCGATGAAAATTACCAAATGGTAGGGTTTTCTCGGTTTTTCCCGAATGTATACATGATATTCCGGTCTGAATTGAGAAAGATATTCAATAATGGCGGATAAAGAGATTAAAATCTTTGGCCAGTGGCAAAGTCCTTTTTCCATATGCATCTTTGGAAATACGGATACCGATTTGTTCGCATTAAGAAACAAAAACAAGTTTGCGTCTCAAAGCACCCCTGATCTAAAGTCACAAAAGTTAAGGTCGCATATCAATGCTCGTTAATGAAAAACGAGTTTTGGAGCAATGTTTGAGGACGGAAATACAATTTCTCAAATAAGTAAATCGATGACGCTAGTTGGGAACCTCCCATGGAAGCCCATTTTCGAGTCCTTGAATCCCAACACTAATTTGAAATATTAATCCAATCTAGCAACACTGCCTAGTGTGTACAGTGTGCAGCAGCGATAGTTTGGAAGTGGCCTCTTTGTTTCGTGTTCCTCCGTTCCTGTCTTAGAAGTCCACTGGCAGAGCTGCTTCTCTTCGAGTTCGAAGATCAATCATAGCTGGGTAGGCGAGTTAAATCCATTTGGCATCAAAGTATTAAGGTTTTTAAAGTTTGTTAAACAAAGTATTGCAGTACTGGTCCTTGTTTAGGAAAGAGTATGAAAATAGCGAGAAAGCTTCAAGATTGCAAAAAACTCTCATTTTTGACCAAAACCAAGGTTAAGTCTTCAATTTTAGAAAATGGGTAGATTCCAACATGAAATCAAAAAATAGGAGTGAGCTCTTCAGATATCTTATCACCAGTGCATCATGCAACTAAAATGACTTGTTCGGCAAAGCAAGGTAGTGCATGATAATTATTTGGACAATTTCACATTTTACAGACCCCCAAAAAGAAGTCAGAAACACTGAAAATTTTAGTTTTAGACCTTTTGAAGCAATATTTTACAACTAGCAGATTTTGTGGTTTCCATTCAAAGTAAAAAAATTTTGAAAATGACTGAGTAAAATGCAGGAAATTTTACAAGCATCAAGAGCAGGATATCTTAACTTTCAAATGATTTCAGACCCCCATTGGATTGTGAAATATGATGCCATATTCTCTTCACTTTATTGTTAGAATAATTATTTAAAAGATATTCCAACAAAAGTAATTTTATCTAAAGTTACAAATTCCCAACTATATTCCCATATTTGGGGTAATTTTCCAACTATTTTGCACATTGATCATTGGTTGATTCAACCCACCTCATCCAATTACAAGAGGAGGCTGTGCTTCCCAGACTAGGCAACCAGACCCAAGAATCTGTAAGCCCTCTTGGTTTTGGGCCAAGGGCGCCCGACTGTGGAATCTCCCCTCTTTGGGGTTCCCATAACCCCAAAGGGTATGGATGCTCATGGTTAAGAACCCCTGCCCTAGAGTTTTGAGATCAATCAATACAAATTTATTGCTTGAGCATCATTTTCACCAACAGTCACATCTTAGCACTTGTTTCTGGTTGAGGATCTTCCATGCAAGAACAATGAGATGAACTGTGCATTTTTCCTTTTTATATCTGTTTCTAATCTTATCCAAAAATGTCCAAATTTGAAACTCGAAACTTGAAACTTGAAATCTGCCCAAATTGTTGCAAGCCCATCAGCTTTACCAAACAAGCCTGAATCAGTATGAATCATTTTGATATGAATATATATGAATGAATCAGTTGGCGATACACTTTTTGAAGAGCTCACTTGAAATTTCGATTTCATGCTCCACTGGGTTTTCAGTGATCAAATGTGACTAAACTAGTAACTCTAGTAATCACAAATGTTCATGACCTTATGTAATTCTTAGAAGCTGGTTCGTTAGATCCCAATGACAGAGTTTTATTTTTCAAAGATATCTAAAAAGGGAATATGAGAAACATAAGTCGCTAACACCCAATTATGGATGGTTTTTATTTCAATTATGGAGTTGATGCCCAGTTATGCTGGTGGTGAAAGACCCGACCCCACTTTGTGGGTCCGTCAGTTGTTCATGTTCTTTCCTTGCCACCACTTTGCCACTCACTGAGGCTCAGTTGAATCGAAAGGAAGCAGATTAGGGTTGGAGCAACCTTAATATTGACCATGAAAGCTCGAGCACATCATTTTCACAGACAAAATGATATGACTTTGACGTTTGAGATGGCGCTTTTGGGAAAGTCAGTTTACAGAAATGTTGAAAATCTGGACGTAATATGGAAAAGGTTCAAATAGTTTAGGAGTTAGGTCAAAATTCAAGGTTTCTGGTGCATCCAACGAAAATTGCCAAACATTACTGGACAAAACACAATCACAAAATGTGCACTTGCAATGACAAATATTTTAAAATTTGAGCTTCTTTGAAAACCGGGTTTTATTGCGTGATCCAGCTAACAAAGAACTTAAAGAGTACACTTTTGATAAATGTACTCTGGTCGATATAATGACAAAAATGGCTACTAAGCGAGCCTATTTCCGTCATATTCTTTCAAAAGTAATAATAAGCCCCAAGCCTTTTTGGAAAAGAGAAATTTCTTTAAAGGCTCGAGTTGGTACCGGACTCTTTAGTCTTTACAACGCTGAACAAACATTTCTTAGATTCCTCCAAGGAGACAAACGAGACCTGCGAGATGCATGGGTCCTCTTTCAAAAGCTGGCTTGCTGCGTAAAGCACAGCTTGGTGTTTGTAAGGCTAGAGAGGCCACTTTGAGAGTGAACTTACTTCCCATTCACATGAAGATGAGAAATCATCAAAGATTACCGAGAGGGTTATTTGAATCCATAAACCCGTGCTCTATTTTACTCTCATCATCGGTGTGTGAATTTCTGGGAAATAAGTCAAGCCTGTGAGGCCCATTTTTAGCGTCGAATAAATATAAAGAGAAAGAGATTGCAAATACATATGCCCGAAAATAAGTTTTTAATATTAAATATTTTAAAACTATATTATCTCATCTACATTATTAAATGGCATTTGTACTGAGATTTTACATTCACAACCAAAACTACTATCATACACGAAAAAAACTGCGCCATCTATTGAGGCAAATTGAAAATTGTCTTTTGGCTGTTTTGTCACTTTTTGCAAACATTTTTCCGGGCCCTACACTAAGTCAGCAAATAAACACGAAATTTGTATCAGTTTATAAATGGTAAAGGAATTAAAATTGACGAACAAGTCCCCTTTTCAAGGGTAAAACCTGACTTGCTAGAAATCTGCACATTGAATAAAAGAACTTGGTATGAAAAAGTGTGAAATTGACACCAGGGAACAAACCAAAAAGTACATGATAAATATGATCAATATAGAAACCCCTTTAAGCATAACCACCAAGTAGAAATTATCCATAATTACAAACTCTAAGAATTGCGGCACAAAATTTCTGCTTCATTTTGTCCATAGCATAATGAGAAGTTTAAAAAAAGGTTTTTAAAAGGCAAAGTTTTGAAAACAAAGTTTTGAAAACCAAAACTTTGGCTTTAATGATTTGGAAAAGTTTGGAAAAATGACTATACCAGGATTTGAGCCAATTTTTCCTGAGCGTCCATGACCGATTGGCCTGATTTATTTTTTTCAACTGTGAAGTCAAATTCCCTTTCAAGTGGAACTTTCTGGCCCAATGTTGACAACAATGCTTAAATCTCCATAAAACACAAGTTGATGCTTCTGTCCCATGAGCATGTTTGCAAGCTAGAAATCAGCGGTCCTCGAGCCGTATTAGACTTGATCTACCATACCATTCAACATAATGTTGTCAAATCATCCACTATTTTAAAATCGGCAACTGCAAATGAAGTTAACTTTTAGACCTCGTTTCTCTGTCCTGCAATTGTGAAACAATACTTTTGTTCATATTTCAAATCTCCGGTTCTGTTTCTCAATCTATTTTTTGTTTAACGGGTTAACCCAACGCACGAGCGTCAACCAATGAATCGCGATCATCGCTCATGGATGATTCTAATTGGCCGATCCTCTCTGATCCATGCTTAGAAATGACCACGTGTGCATAAATAGGGAAAAAACTCTCACAACAGGTTCAGTCGTTAAAACAGCCTTGAAAGATCAGTTTGATAAGAGTGCGTCACCAACCCGTTAATCCTCATCGAAACCATGTCCGGTCGCGGTAAAGGAGGCAAAGTCAAGGAGAAGTCCAAGAGTCGATCGAGTCGGGCTGGATTGCAATTTCCCGTGGGCCGAATTCATCGCCTCTTGCGCAAGGGCAATTATGCGGAGCGCGTGGGGGCCGGAGCACCCGTCTATTTGGCCGCCGTGATCGAGTATTTGGCGGCCGAAGTCTTGGAATTGGCCGGGAATGCGGCACGCGACAACAAAAAGTCCAGGATCATTCCGCGTCACCTTCAATTGGCCATTCGGAATGATGAGGAACTTAACAAGTTGTTGAACGGCGTCACCATCGCGCAAGGAGGCGTGTTGCCGAACATTCAATCTGTTCTTTTGCCCAAAAAGACCGACAAGAAGGAATAGGGGCGACGGATCAACGACCCGTTTTAGCATTGACCGCTTTCTGTCAAAAATGACCTTTTGTGTTGTCAAATAAAATGTCTTCTTTCGATGGCAATATCGTTTGGTGAATTTGGGTCCTTAAACGAGCAGCTGACTGGGAGGTCACCTTAGTAATACAGCTCCAAATATTGCAGCCTGACAAACGTTTGACATATTTTCGAACTTAAGAACAAAAAAATTGCGTATTAAAGCTCAAAGGTTGCACGTGTTTTCCATTTCACTGGTTGCGCTTAAAGGACTCTTCCGTAGGAATAAGAAAAAGATTCCGTTGTTACAATCTTTACTTCTAGCAAGCACAACTTGAATCATGACTGTCGAAGAAATCTAATATACCAAAATGGACCAATTGGAACTTACCTTATGTTGTTCAAAGTCTTAATGTGTTGCATCTTTTGAAAGCTAATTTCCATTACTAAGAGTAATTCTTTTATTCAAAATTCATGGTTTAAAGAGGCTATGACCGAGATTTCGTTTCTTTGTAAGGTTAAAGCATGTTTCGGTGTCATATTTGCAACCTTGTGAAATTATCTAGCACTGTGCGTCGAGAAAGTTCAGAGCACAGGAGATATTGGGAAAACTTGAGGGCGACGCCCATGCTTTTAATCACATTTTTTTGTGAAATCACTTCCTTAAACTTTTCCCTTGTCTCTCTCCTCCCTTTAAGCCATATCTTTCTTGAAATACCCAATTTCAAGAAACAAATGCCGTCCAGAGGTCGACGCTCATGCTTTTAATCACATTTTTTTGTGAAAACACTTCCTTAAACTTTTCCCTTGTCTCCCTTGTCACTCTCCTCCCTTTAAGCCAGATCTTTCTTGAAATACGCAATTTCAAAAATAAATGCCGTCCAATGTCTCATTTCAATTAACGCTAACAGTGTTTGATTGTGCTTGCGGACAGACTATAAGTTCCTAAATCTTTCCGAATAAGATTTCATTTGGACTTTTTGGACTTTCCCCATAGCTTATGGACCCACCCAAAACCACGGTGGACCCACAGTTGCCGACTCCTGCCCTAGAATGGCATGCAAGAGCGTGCTACTTAAAATTGGTTTTAACGATTAAGTGAATCGCTTGAAGTGAAAAATACTCTGAATAGGAATAAAATACATGGTTTGAAGAAAGTGAAGAAACGCTTAAGCGGGTCTAACATGAACACCCTGTCCACAGGCTTGTGCCAATAACTTTTTTAATGTAATTCAAGGCCTCAAGGATTTCTGAAAAAATAAGCTTGGAATCTTCTGATAGCTCTCTAACTACCAAGTACATTTGTACAGGAGGACCGTGTTTGGAAAAGGTTCTGGAGCCTAGACTGATACCCACTTGGTTGTTGTCCCTTCCACGAAGGGCTTCCCTGGATTAACGGATTGCTCGATTTATCCAATGGAAGTGGATTAATCCGTTAATCTGTTTGATCAGACGTTTTTGCGTTCGTCAGAATCGAAAAGAATCTGAAAGAGCTTCGTGGGACTTGTGAAAAAATTAAATGACGCTTAAACATAACTTTCTTTGTAATTATCTATTATTACCAAAAAAACTTCGGTATTTATTGGTTTATCACTCATTTTAAAATTAATCCATTTGAATGGATTAATCCGAATTAATCCATCATAGTTAATCCTTGATCCGAATTCTCGAAATTCGGATTAATCCAGGAAGCTCTACTTCCACGTTAACGACCCCAGATATAAATGCTGGTAACAACGAATAGTTCTCATCATTCGATTCCATAGTATTGTGATTGTGAGTTAAATCCCGATATCGTTAACTCGTAAATCTTGTGAGAATAAATGAAGAAGCGGTTTTCAGGATTTCACAGCCTTTTACTCGTAGACTTTCTGACACATTGACATTTTCAGTTCTTTTCTTTCACAATAAAATTTGACTATCGCAATATTTCGACTCCATCTTGGTTCTTTTGTGTCTAATGGTGGCTCTTCATTTGTATTTCTTCAACAATATCATGTTGACTTTCCGAAACAAAAATGGGAAAAGTTTCCATTTTTCATTCAGGGGCCTATCAATTAAACTTGGGACGTTGTGGATCAATTGTCCATTTCACAAGTGATGAGCATGGTAAACAAAAATTTGAATTTCAGAACGTATTTTGATCGCCAATGCAGGCCAACATAACGCAAAACAAGTCCAACCGGCCATGTTGGATGTGCACACGACGCCACATATGCTCGGCCAAATCTGACGGGATTCCATTTTCAGAAGAGTCCTTTGGTTCACGACGGCCCGTTTTTTTCTTTTGTACTTTAGGCTTTTCGATGTTTTGTTCATGGATGGGTTTGAATATTGGATCCACGAAATTGCCCTCGCAATCGTTCACTGTGTGACTATAAATGCCTCCACCGATCTCATGGATGCGGCCATAGCCCGCCCATCCATCCGAAAAGATGTGAGTACCTGGGCGAATGTTTTCAACGATGACCTCTTCTAGGGTTTGGCGACTTCTGTTGGGTACTTCGACCATGAAACAAACTCCCGTTTGCCTCTCGACCCCACTCATGATCCATTGGCCCGCCAACCTCGGACCGGGGTTGAATTTATTCTTGGGAAAATAGCTCTGGTCAACTTCTACTTCCTTGGGAATGGCCTCGCCATCCTCGTTGAAGATCACTCCTCCAATTGGACCTTGGTTAACTAACAGGCATCGCTGAAAGGAGGAGAAAGTTATGATCGGGATTTAATGACGGAAAACGTTCATGGTAAACATGTACCAACGACATGATAGAGCAAAGATCTCTGAAATCATGAAAAATGCTCTCATTGAAAGGACATTCCAATCAAAGGATTACTCAATAAAGAGTTGATGAGGCCTTATTCGTAAGATGAACAATCAACACAAGAAACATTGATGGCTGTAGCTCCTTGTTTAGGTTTAATGCCAGTTGTAGTAGTTTAACAACTAACGAGGAAACATACGAGTACTTTGTTGTCAGACCAGAATGCCATGCGAATGGAACATGTTGGCAATCAATATAAAAAGCCTTCAAGTCTTTCAAAAAGTGATTACTGTCATGGGAGTGTGAATAAACATTCATCTTATGTGCATTCTTTTTAAGACCTAAAATGTCCAACCAATATTCCAGAAATGTTTTCTTCTCCTTTATTTTCCTAAACTCTTTATTATCTTTTTGATACTCGAGTGGATTTTCCAATAAACAAAGTCAACTGGAGTTGAGGGTTACTCAAATGTTTCCAAATTATTTCGTCTTCTATTTGTGGAGGGGGGGGGGGCGGACTTTTATTACCGCTACAAGGAATGGGATTCCCTGTAGAGAGAGTTAATGATCAATTTCTTATATATTTTATAATATTTTAATTTAGTTTACATCATTAACGTTTATACGAAATTTGATCTTCCAATGAGTTACTGTTGGCAAATCTGTACAACCCTTGAATAGTGGGTTGATCAGGAAAAGTATTTGAAAAATTGTCCTATCCTGCCTTAAATGCTGTTTGAGGATCAGCTCCTACATATTCCCGACGAAGACTAACGGGTAACAAATTGAACAATGAAGGAGCCCCATAAAGAAGACAGGAGGACTTCATTGATCGAACTAGTCTCGATTCCCTTGGATTTGGAGGTGCTCTCTAAAGGCAAGTAAAACTTCTACGATCGCTTCAGCTGACCTCAAAGCCTGGGTTGGGACAGAGCCCATGAATGCTCTTAAAAACATACAGTCTCAGATACCTTTCATCCCTTCTATGAGTACTGTACAGCCCAAACTTCTGGAGCCTCACCTTTTGCAAACCTGCTGATGAACATGATATCAGAAATTGAAATATATCTCTTATAAAACGTGACTTGCTTTTATAACCTTGACAATCTTTATCAGAAGAGGAACAAACCTTACTCCCAACTTGAGCGCTATAAAAAAGTTATTACTGCGCTTTACTCCCAACGAATTTTTATAAAAGAATGATCGGATTGATTGAATTTTCAAATGGAATTCTGCTCAAGACGTATGTGCCGTCAAAATTATATGTTACCCCAAAGACAATTAAGGTTGTGATATTGAGCAGGTATCGTCCATGAGAGATTTGGGAGTTGTCATCCAAGATGATGGAAAGTTTGATGAGCATATCCAGTTGAAAGTAGCGAAGGCATTTCAAACGTGAGGCTGGATCTATCGCACTTTCAAGTCCAGAGATAGTATTACGATGCTAACTCTGTTAGTCGATTGTTCAGTCTCATCTTGAATATGCCTCAGCCATTTGGGCTCCACTGAGTTCGACAGATTTGTAAAAGGTCGAGCAGGTCCAAAGATGTTTCACTCGGAACATCACAGAAATGAGAGAGCTCTCGTATTGGGAGAGGCTCCAGAAGTTAGGGCTGTACAGTACTCAGAGAAGGTATGAACGGTATCTGATACTGTATGTTTTCAAGAGCGTTCATGGGCTTTGTCCTAACCTAGGTTTTGAAATCAGTTGTAGCGACCGTAGAGGTTCTATTTGTGCTCCAAGAGCACCTCCAAATCCCAAGGAATCCAGGCTAGTTCGAACAATGAAGTCCTCCTCTCTTCTTAATCGGGCTCCTTCATTGTTCAATTTTTTGCCTATTTGCCTTCATCGAGAAAATGTAGGAGCTGATCCTCAAACAGTTTAAAAGCAGGGTTAAATAAACACAACTCGTTGTTAGATGAAATTTCGAATAAATTTTAATTGTAAAAAATATTTTTTTTTATTTATTTGTTTATAGGGAATCGCAATCCTTAAAGCGGTAGAAAAAAAATTCTCAACAGAAAAAGAATAAAAGAAAATCCTGCCGATCCTTTCAAAAACGAAAAATCCCTCAAGAAACACCTTTCCACTACAAGAAATGAAATTCGAAACCTAAAGGTGCGGCTTTGAGCCCATTAAGAAAACGATATGTTCGGCTAATGACTTGGGACCGCCGAGCTTCAAGTTGGAAAAATGTTATTACTAGGGCTCGGACAAATTTGCAGAAAATGCACCAAAAATTGCAACTTAAGGCAGTTTTAGTCAAATTTAACAATTTTTTGACTTATTCTCAACTCTTTGCATTTTTTTGTCGCGATCATGAAATCTTGTTGAAAATTATTCGAACGAAATATTTTATACGCACTTTTACCACAACATTTCAAAGAATTAATGGTCCTTTAAATTCTTAGATGATTTGAGCGAAGCAAAACTGAGTTCTTAAAGAAGCCAAAGGTTGAATGAAGCATAGACATGAGTGATATTTGAGTGACATTTTTGGGCCCCAGAGTAGCAGTTTATGTCGAATTGAGTGCATATTTTATCAGAAAATATTGCAACTTTAGGGCTAAAAAACCACAACTTCATCCGAGCCCTAGTTATAAGACTAATAAGTTCCTATGGTGTTTTTATTACCTGGCACACATCACGAAGAAAACTGGCCCATTCGTTAAGCGTGTGCTCGGACATGATGTCGCATTCCCAAGCAATATCCTTCAAAGGCATATTTCGGGCCCAACAATACGTGAACATGACCAATTGGTGCAATGCCAATTGGGAATTATAAAAGCAGCTCCCGAATCGAATGGACCGGAGAGATCTGCACAAGGGACACTTCCACTGATATTTGTCCATAATTCGACTTAAAATTCTGAGTTCACGTTGTCGTTGGCACCTTTGGCAATGACTACTATTGGCCAAAAGTCGTCGTTTGGCCAGGAAAGCGATCGTTTCTTCCTCGATTTGAATCCACGGGGTCAGTTGCATTAACGAGATCATTTCATTCACCACTTGCTCACGGCTCAAAACGCTTTCGGGAGGAATGAGCTCGGTGGGATACTTGATGTTCGGTTTGACTATGAACATCATTCGAAATTGCTAAACCCGGTGCAAAGTTTTTGTTTTGGTGGGGGAGACAACAGACAATCAATCCACATGTTTTTGTTGGGAAATTGAAATCAGGGTGACTCAAAAAAAACGATTGTTGGGAACAAACATGTTGTTTGACGACTTTTGAACGCTGCACTGTTCCAAACTTAGAGTGGTTCCAAAGTCGAGCTTCGGTAACACTGGAAAGTTAGATGGTTCTCGCTAGAAGTATGGATTTGTATAGGACCCGTTTTCACTAAACACTTAACATAACATGGGCGGGCCCTACAATTGGACCTCTTCAACACCTTGATGCACGTATTCGTTCATTCAGGGGTCTTTCAACAAAATCTGGGATTTGAAAATATTGGCTTGGCACAAGTATCACAAAAGTTAATACAGCCGTGATTGTTGCAGATTGCCCATTTCACAAGCAATGACCACAATTGGCAGAAAAGGAAAATTCCGAGTTTCAGAACGTATTTTGATCACCAATGCAGGCCAACATAACGCAAAACAAGTCCAACCGGCCATGTTGGGTGTGTACACGACGCCACATATGCTCGGCCAAATCTGACGATATCCCATGTTCCGAAACCTTTGGTTCACGACGCCCCCTTTTTTTCCTTTGTACATTAGGCTTTTTGATGTTTTGTTCATGGATGCGTTTAAATATTGGATCCACGAAATTTCCTTCGCAGTCGTTCACTGTGTGACTGTAAATGCCTCCACCGATCTCATGGATGCGGCCATAACCCGCCCAACCATCCGAGAAGATGTGAGTCCCTGGGCGAATGTTTTCAACGATGACCTCTTCTAGGGTTTGGCGACTTCTGTTGGGTACTTCGACCATGAAACAAACTCCCGTTTGCCTCTCGACCCCACTGATGATCCATTGGCCCGCCAATGTCGGACCGGGGTTATATTTATTCTTGGGAAAATAGCTCTGGTCAACTTCCACTTCCTTGGGAATGGCCTCGCCATCCTCGTTGAAGATTACTCCTCCAATTGGACCTTGGTTTACTAACAGGCATCGCTGAAAGGGACAAGGGCACTCAATGTTCAAAAGATGGCGTTAAACTAATTAATTCGCGATATCTGGCATAAACAGCGCTGAAAAGGCTATGTTCAGATTCAAAATTTAGATGGAATACTGGCCAAGTCATGATCTCCTTAACTTTGAAAATGTACGTTTGTTTGTGCCAAAATGAACTGATATTTCTTTTAGATTTCAGTAGTCGAGTTTCCACTCATTTTTTAGTCTTTAAATTGTATTGCACATTTGGTTAGTCTTTTGTTTCACATGATGCAAGGCTTTGTGTAACATAAAAGGAGTGTTGACAACTCTGGTAGAAGATAGACAAAATCCTTGTTGCTAGCGTGTTACACTAACTGTGATAGTGTAAAGCATTGCCCCTCAAACGTCAAAAATGTTTATTACAGTATTTTTGACATAGAGTGTAAAAACCTGAAATTTCCACCTATTCTCTTGAAGGACTCATGTTTATCATTTTCCTCGGGGGGTCTCAGTCATTTCTTTGGGGCTTTTCATCAATACTACCAAGAAGCACTGGCGATTAGGCCTTGCAAAAAAGCTTTTGAAGTTACTTTTTCGAGATAACAGAACATGATTACCAAGGAAATCTATTACAACCTAACAATAACACAATATTGTTAAGATTTCCTTGATGATTACCAGGGCCACCAAATTTTGTCAAAAAAATTGCCAAAAAATGCTGTATTTTTTGATAATTATTTTGGAAAAAAATATTAAGAAATCGGATTTTTTGGTAATTTTTCTTGCACATTTCTTT
>CM021318.1:1139028-1155357 GCA_010645155.1 Tigriopus japonicus
TAGGTGCTTCCCTTTTTTAAATTTTCTAGATTTCGCCGTTTTTGACAGCCAGATCAGTTCAGACAGATTGGTACTTATCAATAGGGACATACATAACGTCTCTTTTGTGGGAGCAGCTTTAAACGTCTCTTTTCGTCTGGACGGGCATTTAATTTTTCTTCTTTCTTATAAGATAGGTTCATTCGCCTTTTTGGGAAATTAATTCGATTTTTTCCATTTTGCAAGTATTTTTTTTCTTTTTTTCCGTCTGTTGGGAACTTTTATTCGTCTTCTTTTGTTTAATCGGTCAATTCTATTCGTCTTTTTTCGTTTAATTTGACAGTTTTATTCGTGTTAACTTCCTGTCCCTAGGTATGATGATTGATGGTTGTCTGCACTGTGTTGCATCATGGAATGATGTTGGTGATTGACTAGATCACAACATCTTCCTTCTCTCACCGGGCATCGCTTTCATCCACCAAGACGCGTTGTTTTCGTTTAAAGTGGCTCCGTGGCTCCACTGTCATCCACCGTGGATCTCGGTCATGGCAGGGTCAGCCACATGGCGGATAACGTGCCGGGAAATTTATCTCCTGGCCCCGGGTTCGGTCAACGACTTATCAATTGGGGAGCCCTTTGTCGGGTGGGTACATCCACGTGGACGGTAGGATCGTCCACGTCAATGGTGGGAACATCCACGTCGATGGTGAATGGTTTTGGTTGTGTCACCCGGCCTAAACGCCAGCAAAACGCCAGATTCCAAGTTTTTTATTATGCATTTATTCTAGACCTGATATATCATGTATCAACCTTTCATCGATAAACTTAGCTTAGTTGAACTTAATCATCGGGTTGGATTCATGCTCTGGGTTGATAAAGTTGAAAACAACACCCTTTTCAACACGTTTGCTCTCAATAACAAATTAACTAATTTTGAACAAACTGATAAGTAGGGACGGGCAACAAGTGCAAATCAAAACAAGTTTTCGGTTATCAAAAGTTGCACAAAAATCAGCCCAAAATCGTAAAATAAAATGCAGAAAAAGGGTCAAAAGCGTAAATAAAAACCAAAAAAGTGCAAATAAAATTTTAAAAATTCGCAAAATAACTGAAATTTCTGAAAAAAGCTTCAGATGCTTTCTTGTCATGTGCTTGTTATTTTTCAATCTTGAAGAGCAAAATTTGGATATTTAAGTAGTAGTAATAAATAATATATTAGCCTACGCTGGGAGCTGTAAAATCATATTTAGTTCTTACTGTAAAAATCTTTCAAAAATAAAAATTTTCAATAAAAAGTTGCTAACTCTCAACAATTTGTTCATTTTAGGCCGAATTCGTAAAAAAGTCGTGCAAATAAAGCCGAAAAGTGCCAAAAGGCAAATAAATGTGTTTATGTTACCAAAAATCTTTTTACACTTTTTGCCCGTCCCTGCTGATAAGAAATTTGACTCAAACAGCTATCTGTACGACCAAACAAGAGAACGGAAAATTAAGTAAGCCACCACCATATTCAAACCAACTGATCAGGAGTGTGCAACTTTCAGGCAAGTAAGATTTTACATGCCCAGAAAGAGTATTTTTGTAAGTAGTAAAAATATTTATCAACTTTCATTTTTTACCCTTTAGAAAAGTTTTGTTTTTTCTTCAGTTTCCTATGTATGCTACTGTTCTGTCTATTTGTGCCATTACTATTTTTGATACTTTATCAAAAACAATGTTTTATGAAGAAAATAGGAAAAATATTTCTTCAACATGACTGAAAACGTCAATCAAAAAGTCAGAGACACGCAAATCAAATTTGTTTTGCAATTATTTGTTGTTTTTCAATTTTCCTTGCCATTTGGATTGTCACTTCAACAAATTTTACTTTCCATCCCGGAGCATGTAATTTTTTGTTTACCATGACAGCACATTTTTTTCTTTGAGCTTCAAAACCATCTTTTGTTCGCTCAAAATCCAAAAACTGGTCACACTATTTTTAATCACTTTGAGCTCTCTTGAGGAGTGAACCAAATAGCGCCGAACCCTGCTAAAATCAGAGTGACAATTTGTCTTTCAACTAATCCTCAAACTCCAATTTAAAAACGCCAAATTTCACGATTTTCATGTAAAAAGCGCCAGAAACCTGTCAAAATGTTATTGCCCGCCAAACTAAAAATGCTCTCCGCCAAACAATAGCGTAAACCGCCAGAGTACCGTCAGATTTTGTTGTCCCGCCAAAAAAGAATCTCGCCGCCAAACGAGGCCTCAAACCGTCAGATACACCAAAATATGGCGCCCCAAACCGCCAGATACAACAAAATATGGCGCCCCAAACCGCCAGATACAACAAAATATGGCGCCCCAAACCGCCAGATATACCAAAATCTGGCGCCCCAAACCGCCAGATACACCAAAATCTGGCGCCCCAAACCGCCAGATACACCAAAATCTGGCGCCCCAAACCGCCAGATACACCAAATTTGCATTTGCATAATTTCATCTTCATGTTGGTTATCATGGTGATGGTCTAAATATCGTCAAAAATGATTTTTGTTGCGAAGAAACTAGCTAGTTGCAAAAAACTAGCGAGAATACAGATGTTGAGTTATCCCGCGGATTGCATTTTGCAAACTAGCATGGACAAATAGGATCTTGTGTTGTATTTGAAGTCCTCTCTCTGTACTCTCCGTCGTCACTCGTATTGTGCGTTCTCTTTTCTATATAAACCTGTCGTTCTGTTGTTTCATGATCCATTCTTCCTTCGTTATTCTTTGAATGGGAGTGATTACCGTATCATTTTATATGACCGTTACATGGATTGAAAATCCACGTACATAGGAGCCGACGTACATAAACAAACCCAAGTGAAGGGCAAAGTCAATCAGGGTTGCTAAAATATGCTACACACATGGCAGTTAGTAGAAACACATTTTTCTTTCAGAAATCATATTGCAATAATATTTTTGTTTTATTCATTCAATAATTATGCAAGTTCACTCCATGATCTTCATTGTAGGTAGATTAAACTTATTTCAGCTCCTAACCCATGCTTGAACTTGGCAACATTATGTATCTGCAAATGGTAAATGAGTTATGATGTCATGGGGAGCTATATACCTGGTATGGTAGTCTTGCCTGTTTGGAAGTGTGTTAGAGGTGCCAAATAGGATGATGGGCCCCTCTTTTTAGGGGATTTTACTATCCCAAAATGGTTGTGAGAATAGAAGCGTATGTCAAGTACTGACCACAAGGCCAATAAAATATCTCTGTGGGTTTGTGATTTATAATACATTCAGCAAAAACTTTGGTCAAATATGGTTTCATTTGCTATGGCAAGGCATGTTTAAAGTTGTTTGCTAAAAACTTTATTTGTTTTGTAAGGCAAATTCATTACTAAAGCCATCAGAATTTCAGTGACTTGAAATAGGATATCAAAAACCTCCATAAGACATTACATTTAAGGAGATAATATCACCCTTGGCAAATCAAATTTTGAAACTTGTACATACACCAAAAATAATAATTTATAGAAAATTGTGCCAATAGTAATGGCGTGTCTAGCATTTTTTGGCAACCCTGATTGACTTCGCCGTCCACTTGGATTTGTTTATGTACGGCGGCTTCTATGTACGTGGATTTTCAATCCATGTAACGTTCATAATCATTTTACGGACCTGCTGCCGTCTCTAACTGCCGTTAGCAGTGTAGGCTTGCCAAAAAAATCTCAGTTTTCAAGGGTCAGATTTTCGAAAAATGTTGCATTTATGGGCAATGACATGGTTAATGTATGTTGAGAATTATTGCAAAGTAATTTAAAAACAAATGGAGAAAATGGAAGCCTTCAATTAAACAAATTATTTGTTTTTAGGTTTAGTTGCCCCAGGAACCGATCTCCTCTGGCCATCTTGTTATTCAAAGTCAGGCATTCCTAATTTCAAAGTTCGGAAGAACCCTCTCAACTTATGCAGCGAAATTTTAGATAAAAGCAACATAACATACTTTTTTGCAAATACAATGTCAAAAATTGCTATTTCAACTTCATTTTGTGCAGATAAGAAAGGCATTGTTGCAATTACTAGAGCACTAGCAATTACCAGGCCTAAACCTTCGTTTTAGTTTTAGACCTCGCACGCTCATCAGTAGGGATGGGCAGAAAGTGCAAAAAATCTTACCCTTTTAGTTACCAAAAGTTGCAAAAAAATGTGCCCAAAAGTGCAAAACAAAGTGCAGAAAAATGTTGAAAGTGCAAATAAATGTCGAAAAAAGAGCAAATAAATCTCAAAAAGAGCAAAGAAGTGACAAAAAAGAGCAAATAACTTGCATTTGGACTTAAAACGTCATTCATGGAGTACCCACGGCTCCTAATTGAGCAGGAGAAGTCATTTACAAGTTCTAAAGACATTTGAGACTAGTTTGAGGTGAAGAGAAAATGCCGCACAAGGACTATAGAGTTCTATTAATTAGGTCACTAGCAAAAAGGATGTAAAGTCATGAAAAATACTCCAGTCAAAAATCTTCTAAATTTTTCATTCCTAAGGCAGTCTCGTGGATGTATGTACCTAAAATATTGTCGAAATATATTTAGCAATTGTTTTAAATGGCTTTACATCATTACGTTGTCGTCCTTCAAGTTGTTCAAAAATAGACATTGAGAATTGAACAGAAAAATACCCATGGGTGCCTAACAATTGCATCAAGAAAATAGTCATAAATGTGTTTTAAGCATGGTTTTAGTGACATTACTTCAATATTTGGCCCATGGCCTAATTGCCAGAACTCAATTTCAAATGTGGCATTCATTGTCTCATCACATCAAAACTGTTCTCAAATACTTTTGGAACTTAAAAGTAATATCTCCAAGTCAATTAAACAATGTGTCCTGCTACATTAATGTATCCTTAGCTTGGTTATTTTAAGTTTATAACGGCCTTTTTTAGAAGTGGCGATCTTTGTAGGCGGCAAACCTAATTCTGCAATCTATATTGTTTGTAGATCCTTCCATTACCATAACATGAGTTTCTTTAGGTTTGCTATTTGTTGATTGCATGCAATGAGATTCTTTTGTCTAATCTTTAGTTTAATAAACAGGACGTTATATTTAAAGCCAAGATGGTGAATGAAGTGTGAGGTTTGCGTCTGAAATGCACATATTTCTTCAAGGTGCTAAGAATGGTTGATTGCAAATGCAAGCTTTTTCGACTAGTTCAAAATTTGATCTTGAAACTATAAATTCTTTCAAAAGCCACTACATTTTCTTAACAATTTGTCAATTTTGGCCAAAAACGTAAATAAAAAGTGCAAATAAAGGTGAAAAGTGCAGAAAAATGGGTTTATGTTACCAAAAATCTTTTTACACTATTTGCCCGTCCCTACTCATCAGAAACACAGGTCTTCCGAACTTTTTTTCCCGGCAAAAATGATGACGTCACTAGTAATTGCTGTAATACATGTATTCCACCGTTCTCCCGGTTTCCCATGTTGTACCCGTTTTAGTACATAACAGATCTTTAGACGAATACACTTGTTAACTTTCTTTCGTCTTTCTCACCTTCATTTGTTGCAAAAATACAATTCTTTTCATATCCATTTTATTTTTCTTATTTCCTATGCATTTGATCAAAAATTTCTGATTTTACCTTTATTTGAGCCGTTTTGCTCCTTTATCAAATTTTCTTTTCAACGCCCGAATTCGGGCAAAAATGTTGGCCAGTTTATTGGTATCTATTTTTGCACAAACTAATTACTTTTCCCATCTGTGAGTAGACAGAATTAAAATTTTGAACCAAGCTACCCGCGATTTCCATGTCCCCAGCAAACCCTTGGGGTAAGATCATCTTATCAAGCTGGGCCGACTTGGAAAAGGAAGGTAATTTTGACCATTTTTCCTGTATTTGCAACAAAAGTAATTCATCCCAGAATTGAAATTGGAGATCGGTGTAGCCAATGTGTCTGCCTTTGATCTTCTCGTCGCCATCAATGATACAAATCAAATTTGCTCCTGGTTCCATGGCGATAACGTCGCCCAGTGGGACAAAAATCCGTGAGTGCGTGACCGCTTTTTTTCAAGTAGCGAAGGGCCAACTTTCCCGTTTTAAGAGACTTCTATTGTAGTAATGCTTCAGTAGAAATGCAATTACATTATGTTTTCGACAGTCTATTCCCAAAGTTAGGGGGAGTTCTCTTAGGGGAGATATTTATCTACGTGATGAAAGAGTCTTTGTACAGATTGGTTGACATATTGTTGAGGATGAGGCATATTAAAAGTGATCCTGATTTGAGGCAGCAAAAATTTCCTGCTGCTATCGCGAGTTAGGTGTTGAGGGCAGATGAGGCAGAAGTTATCAAAGATCAGCAAGCCCTTTGACTGCGTTTGACCCTGACCGCTCTTGCTTGCTCTTTGATTTTGAAGTTGCCAGTTCCTTGATCCCCCCACAAAGAGGGCTTAACTTAAAGGGGATAACTCTCTGGCAAACAGGGCCAAAAGCAACAGGCGGGAAAAGACGAAGTGCTGCCATCAGAAAGATGACTTGTCTGCTGCCGTCTGTTTCTGTTCGGTAATCCAGCCAGAATGCACCAAGACACCCTAAATATAAGGGCAATCATTTTTTTATGTGCCTCATCCTCAACAATATGTCAACCAATCTGCACAAAGACTCTTTCATCATGTAGATAAATATCTCCCCTAAGAGAATTCCGCCTAACTTTGGGAATAGACTGTCGAATTTATCATGTAATTGCATTTCTACTGAAGCATTACTACAATAGAAGTCTCTTAAAACGGGAAAGTAGACCCTTCGCTACTTGAAAAAAAGCGGTCGTCACGCACTCACGGATTTTTGTCCCGTTGACCATCCATGTCATTAATGCAACATGTTTCTATTTTCAAAATTGATTTTGCTCCTTCGCAAAGTCTCATAGTCTGGAGGGCTGCCCCATAGGATAATCGATTTCCTGGTCGGCCAATCCTAGAATAAAAAAGCAAAAATGTTGATAAAACGTGTGAAAAATTGATTAATTTTAAGGGATGAAACTAGATGTTTAGTTCATTTTCTAAATGATATTCTAAAATCGAGAAGTACAGTGGGACTGATACATCCCAGGCCAATTGTTAATTTGCCCGTGCGTTCTTCTAGTCAAGCTTGGCTATCTAATCTATAAAGAGCTGTGATAATGTACTAGTCAAGAGAGTCCAATAAATGTGCCAGGGGGCTTCACACCTTCAATCTCTGATGATTTCTGCGTGCGTTTCACGATGTTTCAATTGCGACGAGGATCAATTGGAAGGAAGCCCCCTGGTCACAAAACGAAGAACGCACGGGCCAATTAACAATTGGCCTGGGATGTATCAGGGACGCACGCAGATATCATCAAAGAGATTGAAGGTGTGAAGCCCCCTGGCTCATTTATTGGACTCTCTTGACTAGTGCATTATCACAGCTCTTTATAGATAGCCTTGCTTGACTAGAAGAACGCACGGGCTAATTAACAATTGGCCTGGGATGTATCAGGTCCTCGGGATGTATCAGGGACTTTAAATATTTTTTTGAGAAGGAAGCACAAATTGCAGCACTCCAACATTAGTGTTTGGAATAACCTGCAAATGAAAGTTCTTGACTTGAAATGAAGATTTTGACTTTTGCTTTGCTTTTTTTGATGCTCTCTTTCGAGCAAAACTCAGATTGCCTGGTATAATAGGTCACAATGTAAAGTGACAGAGAATTGCATTCCTTATAGCGGTAGTAAAACTAACACAACCACACCATAAAGTTTCATTAAAATAAATTTTAGGAACATTTGAACTATTCTAATAGAGCTCAAACTAAACAACAGATATTTTCACTGCTTCTTTTCAAAAAAAAATCAAACACCTGTTATGTTTCATTTTTGTAAATACAAGTCTTTGAAGTACAGGATCTCAAAATTTTCTCCCAAGATTGGTAACACCTTTCACAATGTCCCACCTAGACCAGAGATAACCTACATACAGTCTATCAGAAAAGTTTGCATAACGTCGAGCGTCAGCTCGTTTTTTAAGCCTGGCCTTGGAAGGACAAGGCCGAAAAGGTTGAAATTTGGTCAGAATGACCAACATGGACCAACATACCACGCAAATATCCAAAAACCCAGATGCAATCAAATAATCAAAATTTTTTTTACCAAAGACTGAAAAAGGGGCGGCGAAAAAGTTTGCATAACATTGAATCAATAATTTATTGAAAACCCCTTAGCCTTCAAAATAGCTAATAGTCGCTTTTTGTAACTCTTAACAAGATTGTTACAAGTCTCAGGGGGGATATTATGCCACTCTTCAATGGCCACGGACTCCAACTCGGTCAGATTCTTGGGCTTCCTCATCCTGATTCTCCTCTTGAGCTCTTGCCACAGATTCTCAATAGGATTCAGGTCTGGATTCATCGCTGGCCAGTCCAGCACCTGAATGCCATTGTCTGTGAGCCATTGCTAGACCATTCGACTCGTGTGCTTTGGATCATTGTCGTGCTGGAACAAGAAATCCGGACCCAACTCCAACTTCTCCGCCGACTGCTGCAGGTTTTCTTGAAGGATCTTGCAGTAGTCCTCCTTCTTCATGATCCCCTTGATCCTCACGATGTTCCCTGGACCACGGGCACTGAATGCTCCCCAGAGCATGATGGAACCACCCCCGTGCTTGACTATGGGAAGGGTGTTCTTCGGGAGGTAAGCCTGTCCAGGACGGCGATAGACAGTTTGGACGTGGTTGTGACTGAAGAGCTCAATTTTCGTCTCATCCGACCACAAGATGGATTGCCAGAAGCTCTCGTCCTTGTCCAGATGGTCCTTGGCGTACTTCAACCGCGTTTTGGCGTGTCTTGGCTTAAAAAAAGGGGTGCGCCTCGGCCGCCTTGTCTGAAGTCCAGCAGTCCTGATGGTCCTTGATATGGTATCCTTTGAAACCTTGAGACCCTCATTGGCAAGGTCATCCTGGATCTCACCCAAGGTTGTACAAGGGTACTGCTCCACCTTTCGCACCACTTTTCTGACGGATCTTGCCGGAAGCTTACGAGGTTGTCCAGGCCGGTCAGTATTGCCAACATGTCCTCGCTGCTGGAAACGTCGGACCACTCCTTGGATGGTCGGGATGGGAATACTTAAGGTCTTGGATATCTTCCTGTATCCCTGGCCTTTCTTGTGGAGGTCAATGATCGTGGCCTTGGTCTCCAAGGCTAACTCTTTTGCTGCACCCATAATTGCTTCAAAACAGATAGGTTACATGGAGATTTTCGCCTTTTTTATAACCTTTAGAATCATCCAGACTTTTTTCATCATCAATCTCTTGAAAACAATAGAAAATTACAGGTGTTTCTCGAAAAATCTCACACTTTCCTCGACTTGCTCAAAAGTGTTATGCAAACTTTTGCGCCGCCCCTTTTTCAGTCTTTGGTAAAAAAATTTTTGATTATTTGATTGCATCTGGGTTTTTGGATATTTGCGTGGTATGTTGGTCCATGTTGGTCATTCTGACCAAATTTCAACCTTTTCGGCCTTGTCCTTCCAAGGCCAGGCTTAAAAAACGAGCTGACGCTCGACGTTATGCAAACTTTTCTGATAGACTGTAATAGTATAAATACTTTCAGGGGTTCCTGCCTAGACACACAAACACAAACAAAACAAGTGTGCATCATCAAGATGACATTAAAGTTGTGCCAAGGCATTACTTGTCCAACTTTAACAATCAATGTCGTGCTCACACATCTGTGTTTCCCTTGTGGATGGATAATCATTGCACAAACCCAACCAAAGTCAAAGACATCATCAACTTCGGTCCAATCACGCCTGGCGCTATAGATCCACAAAGTGAGAAAAAAGCTTCAATCCATGGGTCCTTAACATTTGATAGCACGCCCGATAACAGACCCACTTCGCGAGCCCTTCAATGATTAGCTCCTTCTCGAGTCCAGGCCAGATCTTTAGCCAGATCTAGCATCAAAGCGAGCCATAAGTGAAAGCTTGTAGCAAATAAGGTTATGCTTGTAGGTTGTCGAGGAGATCCAGAACCCGTAACGAACCGACAAAATCTGTGAGCTTCAAGACATCCCCAATACCACCAAGCAAACGATTTTGCCTTCAATCTTTTTTAAATGCTTACCTGCAATTGGGCAAATTTATTCATTTTTTCGTCGATTGGGCAATTCTATTCGTCTCTTTAATCTAATTTGAGATTTGTATTCGTCGAAACTTCCTGTCTTTAATTCCAATCCTTCATTTAGCTCCCAAAAAGGGTTCCAGGATAACTCGGTACATGGGATAACTCAACACTGGATAACTGGGTACCGCGGAAAACTCGGTACACCGGATAACTGGGTACAGCGCAAAACTCGGTACAGGAAGATTCAGTACAAGATAACTGGGTACATCGGATAACTGGGTACAACGGAAAACTTGGTACAACGGAAAACTTGGTACAGGAAGATTTAGTACAAAATAACTGGGTACACTGAGTAAGTGGGAACAACTGGATAAGTGGGCAAACACCACATTATACCATATGATAAGAATCATTGACTCTGAAGGATTATTGACCATATTCGTCGTGGCACCGTTCTATAAACCATGGCAAAAAAATCCGGTGAAATGGTTAAATCTGAACAACTTCATAGCCATGGTAACCTATACCTTAAAACCTCTTGATAATACTTCAAGGACTTGGCGTGTTTATCACATCAACAATTGAGCCAAAATCTAAAGGATACCTTTTTAATGCTTTCAAAGACATTTTGAGAAAAGCAATTTAACACAGTTGCGTTCAGTTTATGTCAAACAATCTTTTTCTAACACCCACCATCCTGACACTCACTTTTCTATTTTTACCAGTTATCCTGTTTATGCAGTTATCCAATGCACCCAGTTATCCGGTGTACCCGGTTATCTTGTACTGAATCTTCCTGTACCGAGTTTTCCCCTGTACTCAGTTGTCCGGTGCACCTAGTTATCTTGTACTGAATCTTCCTTTTCCGAGTTTTCCGTTATACCCAGTTATCCGGTGTACCCAGTTACCTTGTACTGAATCTTCCTGTACCGAGTTTTCCGCTGTACCCAGTTATCCGGTGTACCGAGTTTTCCGCGGTACCCAGTTATCCAGTGTTGAGTTATCCCATGTACCGAGTTATCCTGGAACCCCCAAAAAGAGTACTTCAGACATATTTAAAGAGAAAAATAACAAAGCAGACTTCTTTTCTTAGGTTTTCTCTTTGAAGGAGCAAACGATTGGTTTCTGCTTACGAACGCAAGAGTACTGATATTTTGGTCTTTAAAGATTTTTTAGGATTTTATTGCCGGAGTCAAATAAAAGGAAAAGAAAAAGAAGCAAAGCACGAAAATATGTAAAATGATCTTGTTCCATACCTGACTAAAAGGATAATTGTTCTTCCACTATTTCCCACTGCAGCTTCTGCGATAGAAGGTCCAGGTTCGTCCAGTTTGACCGGATATTTCAAAGCAAACATCTTGAATGAATTTTCAAAAAGAATGCCATTTATAACGATGACGGAAACTCGGTCCAACAACTTCTCGATTGGGATCAAATTTTTGCCTGTTCAGACATAATTCGGCGAGCTGATATTGCCGTGATGGCTACTGACATTTGTTGAATTTGGTAAGCCTCGCCACAAACGACCTGAATTCAACGAGCCTCGCCAAAAACGACCTGAATTTGGCGAGCCTCGCCAAAAATTAATCGGAATGGGCGAGTTTCGCCAAAAATTTGTCTAAGTTGGGCGAGCCTCGCTAAAACTTGGTCATAATTTGGCAAGCCTTGCCAAAAAACGACCTGAATTTGGCGAGTTTCGCCAAAAATTGGTCTCAATGGGACAAAAATCCGTGAGTACGTGACTGCTTTTTTTCAAGTAGCGAAGGGCCTACTTTAACGTTTTAAGAGACTTCTATTGTAGTAATGCTTCAGTATTTGAGGCGGCAAAAAATTTCCTGCTCCTATCGAGAGTTAGGTGTTGAGGGCAGATTAGGCAGAAGTTATCAAAGATCAGCAAGCCCTTTGACTGCGTTTGACCATGACCGCTCTTGCTTGCTCTTTGATTTTGAAGTTGCCAGTTCCTTGATCCCCCCACAAAGAGGGCTTGCCTCAACCAGGACTTCTCACTGATCTTGACTCTTGATTTGTGGTCATACATCTATCTGGACTCAGCCTTGTTTGATAACTCTCTGGCAAACAGGGCCAAAAGCAACAGGCGGGAAAAGACGAAGTCACATATCATAGACTAGATGTCGCGTTGGCCCGTTCCGTCGGCGAGAGAAAAGTGACACCACTTGGCCCAGCTGCGCTAGCTTCGAAATCTCAGGGCGACCGCGTGCTCAGAAGTAACGACGCTCGCTCGCCTCGAGAACAAAGTACGTACGGTATGTTGAGTTTGTTTAGGACTTGGCCACGCTGGCAAAATTTTGAGAAGTTCGAAATTCCCACCATTTTAGGGTGTAGTGTTATGTACCAGCTGATGGAGCAAAGTTGTCCACCTTTATTTCGCGCGAAGCGAGGTCTAGTCATTATATGGTCTGTGGACGAAGTGCTGCCATCAGAAAGATGACTTGTGAGCTGCCATCTGTTTCTGTTCGGTAATCCAGCCAGAGTGCACCAAGACACCCTAAATATAAGGGCAATCATTTTTTTATGTGCCTCATCCTCAACAATATGTCAACCAATCTGCACAAAGACTCTTTCATCACGTAGATAAATATCTCCCCTAAGAGAACTCCGCCTAACTTTGGGAATAGATTGTCGAAAATATCATGTAATTGCATTTCTACTGTAGCATTACTACAATAGAAGTCTCTTAAAACGGGAAAGTAGGCCCTTCGCTACTTGAAAAAAAGCGGTCACGCACTCACGAATTTTGTCCCATTGGGCGAGCCTCGCTAAAACTCCGAAAAAGAATTTGAGTTTGATTTGCAACCCTGCTCAGAAGTCACAAAAGTCAGGGATGCCTTGTCTTTTGGCAATTCTTAAAGAAAAAAAACCTGTTTATGAAGGCTTGTAGACAGTGGGGAATATGATTTGACTAATGTAAATTGGCATTCCCATCACCAAGTCAGATCACTACCAAATCAACAAAGAAGTAGTGATGTGAAATCTGGGCTTGGGCAAGTTTTTTCACGGGAGGTTGCAACTTAGGGTCCCCTAATGGAGATTTTGTGCTTTGCTAACTAATCAAGCAAACACAAATTTGAGGTTTATTTGCAACCCTGATCCAAAGTTACAAAAGTCAGAGGCGCGTTTCGGTGCTTCTTAATGAAAAACCGGTTTATGAAGATAGGTAGGCAGAAGGCAATACCATTACGCTGAAGGTAAATTGGCGACCCCGGTGTACGATGTCACGAAAAAAAAGCTTGCCCAAGCGCCCAAGTCACATCACTACAAAGAAGTACTCTGGTTTGTTGTTGAACTTCGTCAGAATTAGCTGAATGTTCAACTGAACAGGGTTGCCAGATCTTCGACGGCTCTTATCGCCAGATTTGCCCTCAAAATTCGCCGGAATTCGCCACCTCATTTGAAAAATCGCCAGATTTTTGCCAAATTTCTTTTTACAACAACCTTATGTAAACATATCTAGTCAATCATGCTTAAGTGACCTTCAAGAAATACCTCAAATGGTCAATTCTTCAGTTTTGTTTTTCAACTTTCATTTCAACTTTCATCTTTTGATACACATTTCATGACTAAAGCTCTCGAAGGTAAACGGAATGACTTTCCTTCATAAATTTTTATTTGTAGCACTTGGAACGCGTTTTAGTTCGCAATTTGTGAACAAAATTCAAATTTTACTGATGCTAAATAACCAAATCTTTAGGACTCTTTTTTGAAATGCAATGAAATTTATAACTCTTTAAAAGCAATGTTAATGGTATTTCGTTCGTTAACGAAATCTGACCAATTGCCATTGAAAAATCCCAAAATGTAACGTGATCACTCAAATAGTAAAAAGTATTTTTTGTACCAATGACATTGTTCATGACCTGTATTTTGACCATATCATAATATGAGTAGCAAACCATAAAGAGGGCGTAACCAAAACCAAACAGGGGCAATCGCAAAATAATAGGATGCATAGTTTATTTAGGATTTCAATTGGCCAGTTCAATTAGGAAAATCAAATTGTGAATTTTTCAAAATCAGTTACACATGCGTTTGCCGAAGCTTTTGACTTCATAACAGTCTCTTTTTCCCAAATTCTTTTGTTCAAATTTCTAGTTTGCATTTTTTACCGATTTCAATTGGTACACAGAATGTCATTCCATGTAAATGTCAAAAAAAATAAAACCCAAGTGTGGAAAAGTACTGTCTCATAAAGCATTGGCCTGTAACGGAGTTGGAATTAGCTGCCCGATAGAGTCCCTGAAAGTCGTCTATGTAAATGAGACTTAAAAATCTATAATGGGTCGTCTAATGGATTGATTTGTCGCAAAGAGGGAGGGAGTAAGTACTACAACAAAAGAGCGAAACAAAATTTCCTCGTTCTTGGTAAAAGCACAATCAAATCAAGAAACAATAATTTGAACAAAGCTCTCCCCATTTAGTGATTGTCATTTTTAATACTTAATCCTTGGTTTTCAGTAGAATGAAAGTCAAAGTCATAAAGAGAGAATCAAAATTTGGCTGAGTAATCGCCAAAAAGTAGGCGATTTTGCCACTTTTTCCGCCAAATTTTCCCGATTTCGCCTAATGTATCGCCAAATTTGCTCATTTCGACAAATTAATCGCCAAATTTGCTCATTTCGACAAATTAATCGCCAAATTTGCTCATTTCGCCAAAGTTATCGCCAGAAATACTAAAATCGCCAGATTTATTGCCAATGAGATCAAAATCACCAGATCAGATAATTTCGCCGGATTAATTTTTCCATCGCCAGACGCGTTTCAAAATCGCCAGATTCATAAAATATGGCGAAAGAAATCGCCAGTTGGCAGCCCTGCAACTGAATGCTCTTGACCAATCACCAGCGTGAATCATCGGCACCATGTGTTAGCCTACGACGGCCAATATCTATCTCAGGGTATCTAGTTTCGCCTATCAGGGCTCCTTAATGAAAAACGAGTTTTTGATAGTGATGTGTAGGGCACGGAAATATATTTTTTAAAATATAAAATATTTTAAAAATATTTATCCGTTTTTCCTCGATTTTTTAAATATTTTGGCTTTTTTATGGAAAAAATATTTTCTTGAACATTTGAGGCAAAAAAAATATTTCAGGCAAAAATGAGGCAAATTAATAAACGACCAATGCTCAATAGAGCTTACCAAAAATGAACCAAAAATACAAAAACCTTTACAAAATGGCATTTGTCCTGAAATTTGACGTTCACAACCAAAACTACCGTCATACACGAATAAAACTGCGCCATACATTGAGGCAAGTTAAAAATAGTATTTTTGAATCAATTACATTTAGTGATGGACCGAAAGCGCTTTCGGCCGAAATTTCGGTTTCGGTTATGCCTACCGAAACCGAAAGCAGACGAGCACTATATAAAATGGAGTTTGACAACAAAAGCGAAAAAAAAATTTGGTCCAAAAACCTCTGAAATTTAAGTTTTAAGATTTTTCAAAATTTGCGACTACCCAACATCGAACACATTCTAATTTTTAAGGCGGATTTTGCATTTGAACAATTTTGTAAACAATGAACACTGCTTTCGGTTTCGGTTTCGGTTTCGGTTAAGCCCTCTTTCGGCCGAAACTTTCGGTTTCGGTTATGAGCCCTTTCGGTCCATCACTAATTACATTCAAGTATGACTCAAAAAACGATCAAATGCATCAAATTCACCGGAAACAAATTTGGAAAATCGGTGCACACAAACAAAACTTTATAAGTTTTTAATTTTTTTTAAATTTTAAAAATTTAGCTGTGAAAAAGGGCAGCTAGTATGAAGATTATTAGAGAAAACAAGCATTTTTGTTCTGTAGATGGCACCTCTATTGTTTTGAAAGGAACGTCTACACAGTGCTAGTAACGTCATCTATTGATTTTACATGAAACTTTCACCCAAAATAAATATGTTTAAATTGCTCAAGGTTACCAAAATATTTTAAAAGACATGGAGGATTGTTATATCCGTGTTTAATCACAAAGGATTGTAAATTACCTTGTGCCCACATTGAAAAAGATGAGAATATGCCATTCTTCCAACGATTGCACTCGTGAATACTCTTCATATCCAAATAGATCACTTTTCTCCACAATTGAAATCAATAGTAACTCATACAACCAAATTGATGTTCTGTCTTACTTTCTTAATTCAGCTACCCTGGTAGTTTTCATTCCACATGCAACGTAGAGACGCTCTAGTACACTGAATTGCTCTTGATGCCAGCCCTGAACAAA